>RJWJ010043588.1:0-12541 GCA_004363605.1 Indri indri | reverse complement strand
GCTTGCTAGTGCCAATTCTTCTTCGTTACTACCTTCATCTAAGCCTGAAATTTCTTCTATCATCAAACTAAGAAAATGTGGAAATCTCTATGCTGGAGACACTCTTACGGATCTTTAAAACAAAAACAAAAATACTGTTGAAAGAGAATATATGGATGGGAAGAATCCATTATATTTTTAACAATTATTTATACTTTTAAAATCTTATTTTCTTAGAATTGGCAATACCACCATGAAAGCTACTCTACCCATAATGGTCCGTGAATATGTTTTCTACAGAAACTAGTTTTTCCCTAAATGACACATAATACTTTTTCCTTTGTAGAATACATCAAAGTCTTGTTCTGCTTCCCTGAATTGTTTCTGACTTGGAGTAGGACCCTAGACACTACTAGAAGAAACATTCCCACAGTGAGATACACATATATTCCTGACAAACTGTTATTCCCATTTTTATTTTATTTTATTTTTTCATTCATTCATTCATTCACTGATACAGGGTCTCACTCTGTTGCCCCAGCTAGAGTGCAGTAGTGTCATAATAGCTCACTGCAACTTCAAACTCCTGGGTACAAGTGATCCTCCTGCCTTAGCCTCCCCAGTAGCTGGGACTACAGGTGTGTGCCACCATGCCCAGCTAAATTTTTTAGAAAAATTTTTTGTAGAGACAGAGTCTCACTATGTTGCCCAGGCTGGTCTCGAACTCCTGGCCTCAAGTGATCCTCCTGCTTTGGCCTCCCAAAGTGCTAGGATTATAGGTGTCAGCCACTGCGCCTGGTCTTAGTCCCACTTTTAGAGAGAAAGTACCAAGAAGCACAATGCAAGTAAATATGATAATAAACACAGGAAAGAACCTAAGATTTATTTAGCATCCAATGATATATGTGAAGCACTTCACATGTGTTATTTAATCCTCATAAAAACCATCACGTGGCTATTATTCCCATTTTTACTCTGAGGAGTTAGGTTGATTTCTCAAGGTCACACAGCTAGTAAACAATCTGTTTTTTAAATAGTTCTATGTTGCTAACAAGTGGCCAATTAACATTAATTACAAATCAATGGTTCTAAATTAGTGAGCTTTTGCTGAAATCAGAAATCACTTTCAATTTTCACATAGGCATTGTGAATGGGTAATTTCCACCTCCACATCAAGAATATAAGTAACTCTCCAAAAATATCTATGCATGCAGAGTAACTTCCCACTACTTCCGAAGAGTAACTTGGGTCCCTTTATGATATCAACCCTCTGAAGCTAAGTCCTTTTTCTTTAGTTGAAGTGTGCAACTTTGAAAATTACTGCAGTCTGATGTCTTACGACTTATTGCCGTGCTCTGCAAGTTCAGACATTTTCTACAGTGAACAGAGAGTACAAATGTAGCTAAGTGTTAATTAAAAAGAACATCTTGAGTATAAACATTAAAAATTGATCACCTTCTGTGAGCAATTTAATTTATGAGCATTAACATATTCTAAGCTGATGTCTTGAATTTTACTAGAACATCCCTTGGTGCATAATGAAGGGGAAGAAGGAAGAACCCTTCACATGAACATATTCAAATTTCCCATTACTCAGTCACTGTGGGTGTGCAAATTCCAAGGCCTTCAGTATTCCTCAAACAGCAACAGCTGCAGGAGCAGCAGCCTCCACAGCATCCCTGGCCCCCCACAGCTGGGTTCATGCCATCAGTCCTGACACACCGTGATCGCTTTTGGCAAAGTGGGAGACCTGTGGAGTGGCTCTGGCAGCTTTGCTTTCCTTTTGGGTTATACTGAATCATTAATGAATGCATTTATTTATTGAATTTTTAGCTTGTTCAGTAAGGTGTAGCAGAGTGTGCATAAGAGAGAACAGAGAAAAGAGTAAATTAAATTTCGTTGCCAAAGTCAGCCAACTATCTCTGTGCGTTCAATTAAGGGAATAATTTTTCCCCCCTTAGTTGCAGGGCCTATTTTCAATGTCATGATCCTGATACTATATTCTGAAAATGTTACTAAATAGAACTAACGCTATCTAAAATGTGAAGTCGGTGAAACTTGTGGGTTTCTCTTTAGGTTCTTCAACATTCTCTGCCTTTTATTTAGTGCCTTTCCTGCTCCGAGGAGTCTGGTGTTCCTGTGCTTTTCCAAAGCCTCCTGGCTGCTCAGAGCAATATGTAGTCATTCTGGACCTTTCTTCCTGCCTCTCTTCTACAGAACTCATCGATTCTCTGTTTCGTTCCTTTAGAGTTTCACGCTAATAGGAAATCCGATTTGTTAATCTATGGCCAGGGGTTAGCAGTTGACAATAACAGTGCGATGAACTACAAAGGTCCCTGGTGTTGGATAGTATTAAGTGATTTCAATTTTGAGAAATGAGGAATCTTCAAAATCATATTGTATAAACAGTTACTTAGTCTGCACAGAGAATTCAGTCTACCCTGTGTGTATATTGTTTCATGATTAATCATTGTGCAGGTGAGATGGAAATAAGTTCAGACAAATTCTTAAATACATTTACCTTATAATAACCAAGAAAGGGTTTTAGAATGGGCTTGGGAAAGGATTTTTCATCTTTTTTTTGGATTCATATATTAAATAGGTAACATTTCAATGAAGAAATTATGAGCTGGGCACAGTGGCTCACACCTGTAATCTTAGCTACTTGGGAGGCTGAGGTGGGAGGATTGCTTAAGGCAGGAGTTCAAGACCAGCCTGGGTAACAAAGTGAGACACTGTCTCTAAAAAAACAAACAAACAAAAATTTTTAAAATTATGATTCATGAACATAAATATGGAGATTTAATACATAACCTCAGCCCATGTTCATGTGTGCAAATGGCAATATTTATATTTTTATTTTTTGTTCTGTTAGAGACAGAGTCTCCCTCTGTTGCCCAGTCCGGAATGCAGTGACACTATCATTAACTCACTGTAACCTTGAACTCTTGGGCTCAAGCGGTTTTCCTGCCCTAGCCTCCCAAGCAGCTAGGACTACAGGTGCACACCTCCACACCTGGCTAATTTTTTAAATGTTTATTTTTTTAGAGACGGGGTCTTGGTACGCTGCTCAGGCTGGTCTCAAACTCCTGGCCTCAAAGAATCCTCCCACTTAGGACTCCCAAAGTGCTGAGATTACAGGCATGAACTATCATGCCTGTCCTTTATTCTTAAATAAAGCCTTAATTAGTAGTGATGACCTCTGACTTATGTTAACTCAGTGCTAGGCTTGCTAGTGTATAATTGCTGGTGTCATTCTTCAAAGGCTGACACAAAAATAACAAAATGCTATCCAAATGTAATTCTAAAGAACTAGAAATATAATGGAGTTTGAAAGAGAGAGTTCAGTTTTATTAGGTTGTTAAGAAAATAAAATGTAATAATTTAACATCAATTTAATCATCAGTGAAATTTTTAAAAAAACAGTATTTTAAATATTCCGATTTAATATTTATTTGAAATGTTTTAGGGCAATGGAACAAAAATTTATTTCTGTTCTTAAATTCTACAGCTTTAAGAACTAATCTCATAGCAGTACAAGGACTTTTTCATTTAAAAAATAGTTGCAGTTTTCTGTGTTTTATTTTTAGCTCAGGACTGCTGTATATTTAAGAGAAGAGAGAATGTGGATAAAAATGATCTTCCTATCATCTGATGGATACCTATGTCTGATTATTATCCTAACTATTTCCAGAGATTTTTGCCAAGTTTCGAAAAATATGCATTTATTCACAGCATTAAAAAAGTAAGTTGGCATGATCCAAGGCTCTCGAACAATCTGACGATACTATTAATTTATAAAAATTTGCATATGAAAATTAGACTTTAGCTGGGTAATGAAATCTATGTTATTTTTCTAATTCCTTAAAAAAATAATTAAATGGATTTATGATGTTCCAGTGGGCATTTTCCAGTTGGCACACCAAGGAACTAGGGCTGAAGCTGGAGGCTGAATATAGCAGCACTGGCATGGGAGGACCGGATTCCGGGCGAGCAGGAATCGGAGGCACGGCAGAATGGGAATACACCAGGCAGTGGTGCCAGAATGATATTCCAAATACCAGATCAGCCACTTTGTAGCTAAGCAACCTTAGAACACCACTGCAAAATGGGAATAATAACACCCACGTCACAGAAATGTTGGGAGGGCCACAGGAAACTGTGAGGAACTGCTGGGTGAAGTATTAGACAAACGAGTTATGGCAACCTGGGCAAGGGTAGGGGAAAGATAGGGCGAGGCAGTTTTGTCCTCTCCACCCCCATCCCTACTAAACCATCTCGATTAGGGATTATTTATACATGGAACAGAAATTTGTCCAGAATAGCTTTATTAATGAGAACACTTTTATTTGTGAGTGAAAGCAACACATTCAAGGAAAAAGATAAATTTATTGGCTCATGGAACTGGAAAGCCTAAGAAGTGCTTTAAAAAATCATCATCATAAAATGTTTCTAGTTTTCAGCACCTTTTGTCTCTGCCACCCTCTGTGGTGCCTTCATGCATAGGTAAGCCCTCTTCAGGTGGTGGCAAGAATGATCTCAACAGCTCCAAGCTTGTAAGGACATTTGTGCTTGAGATCTCACAAGGCAGAGGCACTTTCTCCCAATATTCCCATTAGTCCCCACAAAAGGATTCTGAGTCACCCAGAGTAGGTTGTGTGCAAACATCTGCACCAATCATTGCAGCTAGAATGTGGGGTGTTTTGATTAGTCAGACTAAGGGGCAGGAAAGGTGGAATCTTGTGATCAATAACTCCCCCAGGAAGAGGAGGGACTGTTCCTAAAATGATAGTACCCAAACATGTACTGGGCAGACAAAATGTATCAGATTGTGTGCTGATTCAAGTGAAAAAAGAGCTCAGTCTTAACTTGCAGGGATGAAAAGGAATCTCATAGGTATTGAAGGATAGGAAATGAGATACCACTGGGCTACACAGGGATTGGAACTGAAAGGTCTGCACAAAGGCTAGACCAGGTTGAGTTTCCTGTTTTATGTTCCCATAGCATCGTGAACTTTCCTTATCGTAACATTTGTGACACTTCATAATCAGTTCCTATCAGTCCTTTTATAGGACTTCAAGCCCTATGAAACCAGGGACTTTTATTGTCCCATTTTCTCTCGAACCCCCAGCACTGGTGGTAATATAGGACTCCTAGTAGATTCAGCAAATATTAGAATGGATGAATGGGTAAATAAAATAGATAAATGTGCCTGCTCTCTTCATCTCTCATGGTACCAGGCAGTCTGCTGTCCCTGTATGCCTGCTCCATTCATCTTTCCTTTCTGGTATGCACGGACCCTTCTGTTCTCTCCAGGTATGCTTGTCCTTGGCTTTGTCCGGTTTTAGTACTGATTTAGCCCTGATTTTGTATGCTCTTTTAGCTCTAGAATCTTTCAGTTTCCCAAATTCAAATTGGAGAGAGAGAATAAAATGAGCCATATTTTGGGTCAAATGTTCATGGCCTATCTAAGCAACTATAGATGGGGTGGGCGTGTCTGTGCTATATAAGGCTTTAGACACCCATGTATTCAGGAATATCTCTAGGCATCTAGGATGCCTCTAGGCATCCTGAGAATGTGGTTCAGTTGATGACCAAATACCCAGCAAAACCTCACGATAGCCTCAACTAATAATTGTACCCTAAGCCACTGAGGAAATCACAGATACCACTGACCTTGTGTATTGCCAAAGAAACCATACAAAGATCACACTACCAACAGCACTGAAAATAAAAGCCAAAGTGTCCTACTTAACCAACAACATATATACATCCTTGGGAAAAGATTCTCCCCTACAAAGGCAATTTCAAAAACTTGGAAGACGTGACTGCTACATCAGATGCAGAGATATCAATGGAAGGACATAGGAAACATGAAAAAGCAAGGAAATATGACACCACCAAAGGGCCACAACAATTGTCCAGCAACATATCCTAATCAAAAAGAACTCCTTGAAATGCCAGATAAAAAATTCAAAATATTGATTTTAAAGAAGCTCACTGAGATGCAAGAGAAATCTGAAAACCAATATAAAGAAATCAGAAAAATCAATTCAGGATATGAAGGAGAAATTTACCAAGGAGATGGATATCTTTTAAAAAAAAAACACAGAAATTTTGTAACTGAAAAATTCATTGATGGAAACACAAAATACATTTGAAACCTTTGGTAATAGACTAGACCAAGAAGAAGAAAGAATCTCAGAACTTGAAGACAGGTCTTTTGAAATAATCTAATAAAATAGAAATAAGGAAAAAAGAATAAAAAAGAATGAGCAAAGCCTTTGACATATCTGGGACTACATAAAGCAAGCAAACTTTGAATTATTGGTTTTCTGAAGGTGGAGAGAGATAAAAAAGTCTAGAAAACCTATTTAAGAAAATAATTGATGAAAATTCTCAAGTCTTGCAAGAGAGTTAGGCATCCAGATATTAGAGGCTCAGTGATCCCCAGGAAAATACATTGCAAGTATTGGCACCATGGCACATCATATTCAGAATGCCTAAAGTCAAAGTGAAAGAAAGAATTTTAAAATTAGCAGGAGAAAAGCATCTAGTCATCTATAAAGAAAAACCATTAGACTAACAGTAGACTTCTCAGCAGACCTTATAGGCCAGAAGAGAATGATATGATATTTTCAAAGTGCTATAAGAAAAAACTTTCAGTCAAGAATTTACATCCTGTCAGAATAAGCTTCATAAATTAAGGAGAAATAAAGTCTTTCACAGATAAGCAAATGCTGAGGGAATTCATTAACACTAGACTGGACCTACAGGAAATGCTCATAGGGGTCTTAAACATGGAAACAAAAGGTCGATATTCACTATCACAAAAACACCTGAAAATATAAAACTCATAGGTCTTAAAAAACAATCACACAAAGGAGAAGGGAATCAAATGGCAATGTGACAGAATTTCATCAAACCACAAAGACAAAATGACAGAGAAAAAGAAAGAAAGAAAGAATAATATAAAATAACTAGAAAACGATTAACAATATGACAGGAATAAAGCCTCACATATCAATATTAACCCTGAATGTAAATGGGTTAAATGCTCATGTAAAAGATGTAGATTGCCAGAATGAATTTAAAAAAAAAAAAAAACAACCCATGATCCAACTGCATGCTGCTTATAGAAACTCACCTTACCAAAAAGGTACACATAGACTAATAGTAAATGGGCAGAAAAAGATATTCTATGCAAACAGTAACCAAAAGCAAACAGAAGTAATTATACTTAATATCAGATAAAACTGACTTTAAATTAAAAACAGTAAAAAGAAAACAAAACAAAAAAAAAAACCAAAACAAAACAAAATCCCCCAAAACAAAGAAGGTCATTATATGGTGATAAAGGGATAATATCAGCAAGGCAATATAAAAATCCTACATATATAAGTACTCAGCATTGGAGCACCCAAATTCACAAAACAAGATATTTCTAGATAAAACAAAAAAAAAAGAGGGATAGCAATACAACGTTGGGGGACTTCAATATCCCACTCATAGCACTAGACAGATCAAGACAGAAAATCAACAAGAAACATTGGATATATATTGAACTTTAGACCAAATGGACTTAACACATATTTATGGACTATTCTACCCAACAACTACAGAATACACATTCTTTTCATCAGTGCATGGATCATTCTCCAAGATACACCACCTGTGAGGACATGAAACAAGTCTTAACAAATTTTAAACAATTGAAGTTACATTAAGGATCTTTTCAGACAATAGTGGAATAAAGTTAGAAATCAATACAAAGAGGAGCTTCAGAAACTATACACATGTATGTAAATTAAACATGTTCCTGAATAATCACTGAGTCAATGAAGAAATTAAGATGAAAATTTAAAAATTTTTGAAATGAATAAAAATGAAAACACAACATACCAAAACCTATGGGATACAGTAAAATTAGTGCTAAAAGGGAAGTTTATGGCATTGAATGCCTACATCAAAAAAGTAGAAAGACCACAAGTTAACAACCTAACATCACATCTCAAGGAACTAGAAAAACAAGAGCAAACCAAACTCAAAGATTCAGAAGAAAAGAAATAACAAAGATCAGAGCAGAACTAAATGAAATAAAGAGACCAAAAAAACCACACACACACTATGAAGGATCAATGAAACAAAAAGACAGAAAGTATAACCTTAATGTTTGTACCCTCATAATACCCTGAAATAAAAAAAAAGTTGATTCTTTGAAAAGATAAAGAAAATTGATAAACCACTAAGCAGAAAAAGAAGAGAGAAGATCCAAATAATCAAATTCAGAAATGAAAAAGGAGACATTGCAACTGATACCACAGAAATACAAAAGATCATTGAAGACTATTATGAACAACTATACACTCACAAGCTAGAAAACCTAGATGCAATTAGTAAATTCCTGGAAACATTCAACCTCCCAAGATTGAACCAGGAAGAAATAGAACTCCCGAACAGACAAAGAGTGAGTAACAAGATTGAATCAGTAATAAAAAAAACTCCCAACAAAAACCAGCACAGGAACAGATGGATTCACAGCAGAATTTTACCAAACATACAAAGAAGAACTAATACCAATCCTCCTAAAGCTGTTCCAAAAAATTGTGGAGGAGGGAATTCTTCCTAACTATTTCTACAAGGCTAGTATCACCCTGATACCAAAAGCAGACAAGGATACAACAAAAAAAGGAAACTACAGACCAATATCCCTGATTAACATAGATGCAAAAATCCTCAATGAAATACAAGCAAATTGAATTCAACCGCACATTAAAAAGATAATACACCACAATCAAGTGGGTTTTATACCAGTGATGCAACAAGGATGGTTCAACATACAAAAAAATCCATAAATGTGATACATCACATGAACAAAATTTAGGACAAAAATTACATGATCATCTCAATAGATGCAGAAAAAATATTCAATAAAATTCAGAATTCCTTCTTGAAAAAGTCCTCAACAAACTAGGAATGGAAGGAATATATCTCAAAGTAATAAAGGCCACATATGAAACCCACAGCCAAATCATACTCAATGGGAAAAAGTTGAAAGCATTCTCCCTAAGAAATAGAACAAGACAAAGATGCCCACTTTCACCATTCTTATTCAACATAATACTGCAAGTCCTTGCCAGAGCAATCAGGAAAGAGAAAGAAATCAAATGCATCCAAATTGGAAAAGAGGAGGTCAAATTATCCCTCTTTGCTGTTGATTTGCTCTTATACCTAGAAAACCCTAAAGACTCCACCAAAAAATTCTTAGATTTGATATGTGAATTCAGTAAAGTTTCAGGATACAAAGTCAACATACAGCAATCAGTAGCATTTCTATACACCACCAACAACCTAGCTGAGAACCAAATCAAGAAGGCAATCCCATTTACAACATCTACAAAAAAATACCTAGGTATACATTTAACCAAGAAGGTTAACAATCTCTATAAGGAAAACTAGAAAATGCTGATGAAAGAAATTGTAGATGACATAAACAAATGGAAAAACATTTCATGCTCATGGATCAAAAGAATCAATATCATTAAAACGGCCATACTGTCCAAAGCAACTTACAGATTCAATGCAATACCTATCAAAATACCAATATCATTTTTCACATAATTAGAAAAAACAATTCTAAAGTTCATATGGAACCAAAAAAGAGCCTAAATAGACAAAGCAATCTTGAGCAAAAGGAACAAAGCTGGAGGCATCACATTGTCTGACTTCAAATTATATTACAAGGCTATAGTAACCAAAACAGTATGATACTCATATAAAAATAGACACATAGATCAGTGGAACAGAATAGAGAACCCAGAAATAAAGCCACATACTTACAGTCAACTAATCTTTGACAAAACTGACAAGAACATACACTGGGGAAAGCACACTCTTGTCAATAAATGGTGCTGGGAAAATTGGATTGCCATATGAAGAAGAATGAAACTGGACCCCTGTCTCTCACCATATACAAAAATCATCTCAAGATGGATTCAAGACTTGAATGTAAAACCTGAAACTATTAAAATACTGGAAGAAAACCTAGGGAAAACTCTTCTGGATATTGGTATAGGCAAAGAATTCATGACTAAGACTTGAAAATCACAGGGGAAAAAAAAATTTACAAAGGGGACTTAATTAAACCACAAAGCTTCTGCACAGCAAAAGAAATAATCAACAGAATGAAGAGACTGCCTGCAGAATGGGAGAAAATATTTGCACATTATACATCCAATAGGGGTCTAACATCCAGAATTCAGAAGGAACTCATACAACTAAACAACAACAACAACAAAAATAACCCTACAAAAAAGCGGGCTAAGGACATGAATAGACATTTTTCAAAATAAGACAAGAAAATGGCCAGCAAGCATACGAACAAAGGTTCAACATCACTAACCATCAGAGCAATGCAAATTAAAACCACAATGTGATATCATCTTATGCCAATCAGAATGGCTATTATCAGAAAGACAAAAAAATATCAGATGTGGGTGAGGATGCAAAGAAAAAGGAATTCTTGTACACTGGTGGTGGGAATGTAAATTAATGAAACTTCTACAGAAAACAGTATGGAGATTTCTCAAAGACCTAAAAATAAAACTACCATATGATCCAGCAATCCCACTACTGGGTATGTACCCAGTGGAAAAGAAATCAATATATCAAATAGTTACTTGAACTCATATGTTTATCACAGCACTATTCAAAATAGCAAAGATATGGAATCGACCTAAGTGTTCATCAATGGAGGATTGGGTAAAGAAAATGTGGTATATGTATACAATGGATTACCATTCAGCTATAAAAAAGAAGGAAATCATGTCTTTTGCAGCAACATGGATGGAACTGGAGGCCATTATGTTAAGTGAAACAGCTCACATACAGAAGGACAAATACCACATGTTCTCACTTATAAGTGGGAGCTAAAGAATGTGTACATATGGAAGCAGAGTGCGGAAAGATGGACAGTGGAGACTTGGGGAGTGGACGGTAGGAGAGGTTGGATCATGGGAAGTTGCTTAGTGGGTACGATGTGCATTGTTTCAGTAATGTATGCTCTTAAGGTCCTGACTTCACCACAATGCAATATATCCATGTAGCAAAACTGCACTTGTATCCCATGAATATATGCATGTAAAAATAAATGAAAAAAAAAAATAAACCCCCTTCCATATGCATACTGGGGATTTGGATTTGCCTTTCTATAAATTGTCTGTTCATAGCCTTTTCCCATCATGCTTTCATGAATATCTGTGAGCTCTTTGTTTATTGAAGATATTAATCTGTCATATCTGTACAAATTTAAAAAATCTATTCATCAGTGTACTGACTTGGCTTATCATATTTTTTGCCTTATAAACTTTTATTTAGTTAAGTATGTTCATCCTTACTTTTAGAGGATTGGGCCTTCTGTTTGGTTTTAAAAGTCTTTCCAAACCCTAGTTTGTATGTATAAGCCAAATTCCCCTTTTATAAAATAGTTATTATATCATTTTTTTATTTAAGTATTTTATGCATTTAGAATTTTGTTTTAGAATTGTGTGAGATAGGGTATTACCTTATTCCTTCCAGATATATAATCAAATGTTTCAACATTATTGGTTATTTAAACCATCCTTTTTTCACTGAATTGAAAATTCAGCTGTCTTTATAATAGATTAAATTCTCCTATATAATGGGATATATTTCAGGATTTTCTCTTCTGTTTCATTGATATATTTGTTCATTGCTATGTCAGAACTATGCAGTTTTGATTACAGTGGTTCTATGATATATTTTAATATCCCGTTAGGCAAGCCCTCTTCTTCCTTATGCTTATAAGTAATTTTCTTCACTATTCTTGGACATGAATTCATCCATATCGACTTTAGTATCACATTATTCAAACTTTTCATCTTTTCAAAATTAGAAGTATAATTTGAATTTCATTTCCTGCATATATTAATTTGAAGAGACTTGACATTTCAATGATATTAAGTCTTCCTGTGCAAGGATGTAAAATCACTTTGCATTTATTTAGAACTTTTATGTCATTTAATAATTTTATTGTTTTCTTTATGCAGGTCCTATGTTATTTTTGTCCAAAAATTTATATCTAAATGTTTATTTAATAGTTTTCATGGTCATTATAAATGGAATATTTCTTCTAACTTTTGCTAATAGAGAACTCCCTTTGGTACATTTATTATGTGTTCAACTACCTTACTAAATTCTAGTAGTGTTTTACTAAGGTCTCTTGTATTCTTTAGGTATACAATAATGTCATCAGTATATGAAACCTAAGTATTTAATCTCTTCTTTTTTAATTTATAAGAATTATTCAATTTTATTTTATTGAATTTTCTAGAATCTTAAAACAGTGCTGCATAATAATGGTGGTAGAAGGCTATATCATTTCACAACTTTGAAATGATACTTTGCAGTTCATTTTGTTGAGTGGTTTTTGTCATATTTAAGTAGTTCCTTTTATTGCTATTTTACTTAGAGTTTTTATTAAGAATTAAAAAAGAATAGCTGCTGAATTTTATCAAAGAATATTTAGCACCTACTGGTAAAA
>RJWJ010043587.1:0-12529 GCA_004363605.1 Indri indri | reverse complement strand
GAGTCTCACTCTGTTGCCCTGGCTAGAGTGCCGTGGCATCAGCCTAGCTCACAGCAACCTCAAAGTTCTGGGCTCAAGCGATCCTCCTGCCTCAGCCTCCCAAGTAGCTGGGACTACAGGCATGCGCTGCCATGCCCAGATAATTTTTTCTCTATATATATATTTTTAGCTGTCTAGATCATTTCTTTCTATTTTTTAGTAGAGACGGGGGTCTCGCTCTTGCTCAGGCTGGTCTCGAACTCCTGACCTTGAGCAATCCACCCGCCTGGGCCTCCCAGAGTGCTAGGATTACAGGTGTGAGCCACTGTGCCGGGCCTCCATTTTCTTAATAATGATTTCTTTTTCCACTACAGAATTAATGGAAATAGGGAACTTGGAAAATGTAGAGCAGTAGAAAACCCCCCAAAACTATTATTTTGTCCGTAATTCTTACCAATGAAAAACAATCATATTAACATTTTAGTGTATTTCCTTACATTTTTGTCTTACTATGCCTTGAAAACTTAGCTTGTTTTTATTAAAGGAATATTAAAACATAGAAATAAATGTTTAATTATACAAATATGTCTATGTAAGACTCCCCATACCCTCGTCTCCTCTCCCAAGTCTCACTCCCCAGAGAGAATCATTTTCATCAGTAGCCTACTGAATTATTTTATAGTTCTTATAAAGAATTTTTATTTGCTGGCTCTTAAATATTATTACATTTTTTAATTCAGACTATCAATCTTTTAATTATCTATTTTATTGTTTTAAGCAATTACCAGCTAGGCAACAATTTGCCTTTAGTAAGATTTTGACATTTCTATAAGCATTTGTTGCTTCCAGGGCCTAATACTTATACATGTATAGGTAAGCACAGTAGAGTACTCAGTTCTTCAGAAATTAAGGATCCTGGCCGGGTGGGCGCCATGGCTCACTCCTGCAATCCTAGAACTCTGGGAGGCCGAGGCGGGAAGATTGCTTGAGCTCAGCAGTTCAAGACCAACCTGAGCAAGAGCGAGACCCCGTCTCTACTAAAAATAGAAAGAAATTAGCCAAACAACTAAAAATAGAAAAAAAAATTAGCCGGGCATGGTGGCACGTGCCTGTAGACCCAGCTACTCGGGAGGCTGAGGCAGGAGGATTGCTTGAGCCCAGGAGTTTGAGGTTGCTGTGAGCTAGGCTGATGCCATGGCACTCTAGCCTGGACAACAGAGTGAGACTCTGTCTCAAAAAAAAAAAAAAAAAAAAGGATATTAAGGATCCTATTTTTACCTTGAATCTTGCTTTTTTTCTCACATCTCCATGATCAACTCAAGTAATGATTATTGTTCTTACTAAAGTGCACAAGAAAAAGGAACAAAGGGATAGAACGTGGAAATCTCTGCAGATTCCTGAAAGCTGGAGTTTGTACCCGCTGTAGTATTGCCGTTTACTACTAGTTTCTGCCCGTCCTAGTCATACATTTGAGGCCTCTGACTGGATCTAAGCTAATTAATTATCAGCTCCAATCTGATCCCAGACCTAGTTTAGTTTCTGTTGTGGCTTCTGAACTCAGTTAGGATCAATATTTTGCTCAAACTCAGAGAGCTTAAAACAAATCTGCAGAGCTTTGGAATCCCAGAGAGAACTTACCTCTGAGCCCCAGTGGCAGTGAGAGAGCAGTGGACACGATGGGTCTGGCGGGCACCTCACTGGGACTGTCAGTGCTCCTGGGCATCTCTGCAAGCTCTGTTTTGGAACCCACCTCTGACAAATTAAATTCAACAGTTTATTTGAGCAAAGAGTGATTCATGAATTGGGCAGCCGAACCAGAACAGGTTTGGAGAGACTCCAGCTCTGCAGCGTGGTTGAAGATTCATGGACAGAAAAGAAAAAGTGACATACAGGAAATGGAAGTGAGGTATAGAAACAGCTGGAAACAGCTGGATTGGTTACAGCTTCAGCATTTGCCTTACTTACACAGTTTGCACAGTTGGCCGCCTTTGATTGCCCTAAACTCCATGATCCGCTGAGAGGTAGGAGTAGTGGGGAGTGAAGATGAATGGAGCAGACTTCAGCTGGGATAAACAGCTGGCACTTTTGCTTTTGAAATTTTTAACTAAAATATCCTTCCAAGTGAAACCAGGTTATAACTTTATCAAGGAAACAAGAAGCGTCTCCAAAGGGGTGGAAAACAGTTTTAACGATATCCAAAAAGTCACAAAAAACAGCTTGAAGAGAAGCCTAGATAGCCATAAGTAAGGTGTAATCCACAATTTTTGTCTAGCCATATTTTCTAGGGTTCCAGTTTTTCAGCTGACCATTTACACATAAACGTCTAAAAGCCCCGTATGCCTCCGCAGAATACAGAAAATGGAAAGGTGTGCACCGAGGGGAAAAGAATCAATCAATGGCAAAAGTTATACAAACATTAAACCAGAACAGGCTTATTCCCTGTCTGGGAATCAAATCTAGGCTGGTGAGATGAAATACAGAGCCTTTTTTTTTTTTTCGAAATGGGGTCTCACTCTATCACTCCGGCTAGAGTGCGGTGGTGTCATCATAGCTCACTACAACCTCAAACTACTGGGCTTAGGCAATCCTCCTACCTCAGCCTCCCAAGTAGCTGGGACTATAGGCATGGCCACCATGCCTGGCTAATTTTTCTATTTTTTGTAGAGACCGGGTCTCTCTCTTGCTCAGGCTGGTCCGAAACTCCTTGCTTCAAGCAAACCTCCTGCCTCGGCCTCCCAAAGTGAAAAGCACAGAATTTTAACCATTAGGCTACAAAGTAAATTGGCCTCTGCCATTATTCCCACAGGGGCAGTGTTCAAAGAATTTTTATCTTTGTTTCAGATCAGATATTTGCTTTTCAATTTTGTCAAGGGAATTTTTAAGGCTAGTCACAACATTATGTGTCTTTCTTTTAATCTAATTTCTCTATTAATACAAATAAGGCAATTGTTTAGAACAAGAGATTTCTACGATTTATTATTATTATTATTTTTAATGTAGGAGTCTTTTAATTTAAAGGATCCATCTTTTGGCCATTAATAATTAGAATTCTCAATGTTATATTTATTTCAAAAGCGACTCAATCCAATGCCTCTCCATAGAAAGCCCAGGTGGTAATTTTTCAGATTTAGCCTGGAGAGCACAAGAGAAGACAGTTCCCATGATTCCCAAAAATTCACTCTCAGAAATAGGCATCATAACAAAGAGGATAGGACCTTTTAAGACAAAAACTCACCTAGAGCTTGACATGTTCAGTACGGAGTGTGCTGCTAAGAATCTTATGTGCCTCAGACTCCCAATCTTTTTTCAGACTGGCTGCCTGATGTGTTCCTGAAAAAACACAACCTCCAGATGGCGGAGACTGAGGAGAAAATTCCTACTCAGACATAAGACAAGCTCAGGAACATGAAACAGGATGAGAGGGGAACATCATATAGGCTTTTTGCGGGGGAGGGGACCTGCAGCAAAGTTTGTCTTAATAGATGCCGGTCTGGTCAGAACCATATAACTGGCTAGCCTGCAGGGGGGATATGAGGGTCCTAGACCCGTGTTTTGCCTATGGTAACCCTCTTTATAACATAATGACACAGAGAGACAAAGACAAAAGAAAGCAACAACAACAACAACAAAAGCTATTTCTGAGAGGAGAGGGAATCAGACGATATGAATATTCATACCACAAAGTACCAAAAAATATACCAGAGTCGCTAAACTAAGACTAGTCACTTACAAAAACCTTTTTTTCTCATTAGTATTAAATTTGGCAAGGACAATGATCTTTACTGTCTGCTCACAGAAAGAGGAAAGCCGGAAATCTGACTGGTAAGTTAAGGTATCTTACTGTGTTGCTGGCTGGCCAGAGTCCAGGTTCTCCTCGCTGTGGCGTTCAGAAGAGCACAGTGGCTTTGAAGATCCTGCCACTGTGCCAAACTGTGGGGATGAGGGGGAACTTCCCCTTCACCCTGGGAAGTTTGCTGAAAGATCCACTCACAATAAGTAAGGCATATTAATAAGAGAAAGAGGTTTATTTATCATGCACAATTTTAGACAGTATTTTAGGTAGTATTTATCAACTCATTGTTATGAAAGATGAGAAAATTCAGATACGTACATGTACTCCCCACCTTCCTCCTTCCTGATTTTTGTTATATTTTTTAATTACTGAAATTTATAATGTTGCTATTTTTACAGGGCTATAAGTAACTTTTCTCTGCTGTGTTTATAATCGAGTTTGGAAATGTAAACTCACGGGAAAGAGAGGAAGAGTGGGAAGGATCCATCTGCTTTCAACACTTTAATTACAGGCATGCATCACTTACAATGGGGACAAGTTCAGATAAATGCATCATTAGGTGATTTCGTTGTTGTGCCAACATTATAGAGTATACTTACACAAATGTAGACGGTGTAGTTAGTCTACTACACATCTAGGCTATATGGTGTAGCCTATTGCTCCTAGGCTACAGATCTATCCAGCATATTACTATACTGAATAATGAACACAATTGTAACACAATGCTAAGTATTTGTGTATTTAAACATATCTAAATGTAAAACAAGTACAGTAAAAACATAGTACTATAATCTTACGGGACCATTGTTGTATATGTGGTCCATTGAAAAATCATTATGGGGCACATGACGGTAATTACACTGATAACTCCATCTTGAACTGGCTTTTGCAAATGTTGCCTCTGAACTTGGAATGTCTCTGGACCTGTTTTGGAAATGATTCCTCTTACTTATGAAGTTTGGGGTTGTAGTTTTTCACTTCTCTGTTTGCTTCGTTAGTCTGATTTTATTTAGTTTCTATTTTCCAGAATTTCCTCAAACTTTTGGTGAACTGCTGTCTTCATTCCATGCCTCTCACCCTTAATGTTACGCTTTTAGTCTTTAAAGATGCTTTTAATTTATTTAGTGGGCTTTTCTGTTTTTTCACTGGGACTTTGAGAAGCAGAAATGTTAGATGTGTGTTCAGACCACCACCTGGCAACACTAGGAATAATTTCCTCCACTGGCCATGGCTTGGTTTCAGCCATTTTGTCACAAGCCTGATATCTTATTAATTGGATTAATTAATTTAGCTCTATATAAGAACAAAGCCATAGGATACCATAGATACTTGTTCAGGTGCCAGGAACCTGTAGCTCCCCTTCCTCCTTTGTCTCTGTCTTCGACCATAGGCTCTGCTTCCTCTCACTGTCTCCCTGACCAGAGCCATGCTTGCTTGAGCCGTCTACTTACATGGCTCCCATAAACACTCTGTGAAAACCGAAGTTGAGGAGTGATTATGTCCTACTCCTCCTTTAAACTACATTCTTTTGTTACATTAAAGATAGTATTTATTGGCTGGGCGCAGTGGCTCACGCCTGTAATCCTAGCACTCTGGGAGGCCAAGGTGGGAGGATTGCTTGAGCTCGGGAGTTCGAGACCAGCCTGAGCAAGAGTGAGACCCCGTCTCTACTAAAAAAATAGAAAGAAATTAGCTGGACAAGTAAAAATAGAAAAACATATTAGCTGGGTGTGGCGGTGCATGCCTGTAGTCCCAGCTACTCAGGAGGCTGAGAGAGGAGGATCACTTGAGCCCAGGAGTTTGAGGTTGAGCTAGGCTGACGCCACGACGCTCTAGCCCAGGCAACAGAATGAGACTCTGTCTCAAAAAAAAAAAAAAAGAAAGATAGTATTTACTGTGTTCATACCCTGTTCTAGGTACTAGGCATACAGTGAAGAATGCAAAAGAGAGAAACTCCCATCCTTGTGGTATTTATATTCCAGGAGGCAAGGGCATGTTATTTCCTCTAGGACTACAGCCATCAGCTTGGCATAAATTGGCAAGCACTGGAAGGATAAAACATGTAATGCTGCCAGTTTAGTAAACACACATAATCAAAACTCCTGGCTGGCTTATCAATACCTCAAGCTGTCTTCTCATGAAATATAATACTAAGTAGTCAGAATTTTTTTTCCAAAGACCAGTGGATGTTTAGTAATGATAATAATAATCACATCTAAGGGAACAAATAGATATTAAAATTCAAATCTTAAAATTTAAAAGCAACACCAATGTCCTACAGTAGAGTAATGGTTTAAAAAAATTGGCATATCTATAAAATGCAAGTATGAAACTATTATAAGTGATATTTATGAAGATTTTTTAAGATGATAAATTGTGTAATTATTAAGTGAAAAACATAATTCAAAATTATGTATATAGTTGGACTCTACATGTTAATTGAGCAGTCTCAGCTCAGTGGAGTATTAACAAAAATTGTACCCTTTTTTTCCTAATCACTGCTTTCAATGATGCTTAGTTCAATTCCAGATTCCTATCATTATAACATTTTGGACAGATTCCATAATATTCTGGGTACTTTCAGTGTTTGAACCCTAGTCTGGTTTTAAAACTTCAGTCTCATTTCTGATTTAATCTCTTTTCCTTCCTTCATGCAGCAGAAGCAAGAGGCGACTGATGTGGAGCAGGAGGGAGGATGTGCCCCTGGCCCAGGGCAGGGAGCGGAAGCCATCCAGCTTCTCACATGAACGGCCCACAGGTCAGGGGAAGAGAGGCATCGCTGGCCTCGCTCCAGTTCAGCATGTTCAGGGCTGATGGCAGTGCCCAAAGCCTGAGATGGTCTCCAGGAAGGCCAAATGTGGTTCCCTTGGGCAATGCTCAGCTTTACCCAGGTTGCCTCTGTCACTGTGAGGAAAAGGAGGACTTTCCTCAGGTCTACCAGGAGTTCACTTTCCAGCTTCTCTGGGTTGTATATCTACCACCCACCAGCCTCCTGGGAGGCTCATGGTCTCTGCTTCTCATCTAACTCATGAAGTCATGAATCCTCAGAGGTCCTTGCCTTGTCCTTTAAGGTCATGGAGAACCAGTCTGGGTGCAGGAGCGCTCCTCATCTTTTCAGGTATTAATATAGTATGTCCTTAAGCCTTTAATAGCAGTGGTTTTTCTACACCCACTTTCAGAAATTTCTACACTAGAAATGGACATTAGTCTCTATGGATGCCACATGAACAATGGGAAACTCTCCAAAGAACTGTCTCAAATGTTCTATTGCGATGGCAGCACAAAGTTACAAAGGGGCTACAATTTGGCAGGCATTAGTCAGGGTGTGAGATGCCAATCTTGTCTTCTTCAAGGCACCCTATGAATCTCTATGACTTATTCCCTTGGTCTTCCTCCCCACCTCTCCCCTCCCCACACCCAGCTAGGCCTAGGGAGCGTTAACACTCGCTCCAGAAAGCCAAATATAGTTTCTTCCCTTTTTTCCCATATACAGATCTCTCTTTGGTGAAGTAAAGGCAAAGAGAGGAGTTTCCTAGGGTGGTGGTTGAAGGCAGTAAGGTTGGTTATGCATTTTTTAATAAGCCCTGATGGAAAGTTTTGACTCCTAATTATTTATGGCTCTTTTGAGAATGATTTCAGCTTTGGGCAGCAGCCACAATTCTGAGGAGGCAAGAAAAATCCCACTCGATAGTCCACTGAGCAGGAAGTGAAGGGGGAAGAGTGGAGACACTTTCAAGCTTAACGTCTTTACCGTTTGTATTGTTTAATTTGCGTTATGTGAGAAAAACGTTTTTAATTCATCCAACTACTATGGTCTCCCTAAATATTAATATCTTGGATAATGTCATATTGATAAGGAAAACCCCCATCTATTACTTGGCACATCAGCCACCTGAGCCCCCTACCCCTCACGGAAGACCCGCATCAGCATAATACTAACCTATTACCTGGTGGATCAACATAATACTAACCTATTACCTGGCACATCAACTAATCAATTACCTGGTGCATCAGCATAACACTAAACCTATACCTGGTGCATCAACTAACCTATTACCTGGTGGGCATTAGCCACCTGAGACCCCACCCTTCGGACCACCCCAACTTAATAAAATTGGGAAAAATAGGGTAGATGGGGCTTAGAATTTGGTGGTGAGACCCCTCTGAGCCTGCCGGCGAATAAACTTTGATTCTCCGACTCTCCGTGTGCCGCTTGGTTTGTCCTTGGAATCACCCGCTGTAACACTTGCTGTAACAATATTATTGTAATGTTATGGTCTACCTGATTTCTATTCCCAATTATTAATTTTGGTGTTATGGATTGGAACAAGGCACATGAAATTGCTACCCTGCTCTTCCTACCATGCTACCTGGTTCAGATACCATGACCTCGACCCCACTTATTTCTCTTGTACTATTGATTACATAGGTTTGGTTTTTTTTTTAATGTAAGGAAATTTGGCATCACTGGAAAGTCAGGATCATTTATAAATGGAAGGAAATTATGAAAATTAAGAGAATGAAAACACTTCTGTTAGAAACTATTGCTTGCAAAGGTTGTGTGCAAAAAGCCAGTCCTTTTGTTGTTTTTTAAAAACAATGATTAGCAAGTGTTTTCAAGGCGTTAAGACTACCAACAGCCTGAGGTTTTTCTCTTTCCTGAAAGCAGAAAGATTTGAAGTCAATGTTATTTAATACTTTGTCTACAGACCATTAAAACAATTTCAAGTACTAGTGTTAAGTGGCCAACACTTTGGGCAACACTACTTTGTAAAAATTTTACAGTTTTTGTCATGTTTTACCTCCACGCTTTACTTAGCCTAACACAGTTACTTATGTACATTTAGTGAGAGGGAACTTTAAATATCTTTTATAATTTCCTTCGGAATCTTATTTCTGAATTTTCCTATTGATTTGATTATCAAGACAAAATTTTTCAGGTGCCGAGATCAAGGATTATTTGAATTTACCAAGGCATAATAATAGTTAAAAAAGAAAAAGAAAAGAAGGAAAAGGAAAAAAGCAAATATGCTAATTCCTCTTTAATAATTCAAGATTTCAGTGGTCTGAAAGTATTTAGAAAAGTCACCTGAGTAATAAAGCACGCACGCATCATTTGACTGGATTACAGTTCAAATCACTGCAAAGCAGGCTTATTTTTCATCCATCACCATGGATACAAAAGGACAGCTGAAATGCAGGCATCTGACATCACAAGCATGCCCAGACAGGCCTGGAGGTAGGGCCACAGTAACAGCGCTACAAAGGAGAAGAAAAAATGGCCAGGGAAGGGGAGGAACAGCAAAGGGAAACAGGTCATTGTTAAGATAATGAGTCAGAAGTTCAGTCGGGAAGATTAAGTCAGAGGAGACGCTAGGCCAGCTGAGAAGCTTTGAAGACTTCAACAGTTGTTTACACCGACCTTTCAATAACCTTCCCAGCCAGAAATAGAACCAGAGGGAGACTGAGGAGAAGGTACATCAGATCATTTGCTGCTAAAGCAGCAGTTTCAGTAGCTTCTTCTATTTTCTCCTTAATTTATGATTAGGCTTTAATTTTATATAATTTAAAAACATTTTAAATTTCAAATATTTAAAAATAATGTTGTAGAGCTTTTACTTGCCTGGATCACTTAATATCAAAAATCATTCCCTAAAGTAGCTGAATATTCCAAATTACAGCTTGAAAGAATTAAAGGAACCAGTATCCACTGGACAATAGGAAATAGTAAATTCTGAGAAAAATTGCTATTTCAGGTGTTAAGTTCTTATTCATGAACAGACACAATTTCTACTTTGGCTTATTTAAAGTTTTTATTAACTTAAATTTTTGTTTCCTATCAAAATTGAGTGCATCTATTCTCAGGTTGCTGTATAGCATTTAAAGACCCATACTCAGGAATGCTGGATTCTGACATGTACTTGTTCTCTGAGGAAAGCTCTGATTTGTTGCCTTTGCTGATTTCTGTGATGTAAATATTTTCAGCATGGCTGATTTGAAGCTACCAGTGTGAAGTCAACTGGCTTGCAAAATTTCTGAAAATGTAACAATCGGCTTTTGTAAGCCAGTACCAGCTAGTTCTAGTACATCAGTCATTGGGTTCTTTTCCAGCTCTGACACCAACTTAGGGTGGGACTTTGAGCACCTCCCTGGGCCTCAGTTTCCTCATCTGTTGAAGGGTTTGGAGCTGGGCTTAATCTCTGGTTGTTAAAATTGTGCATTGGTTTGCTCTAGTTGTTCGAGAGAGGATTCTTGGGGGCCACTTATGAAAGTATTTGAAGAGGCTGAGTTGTTAGTGTTCTATTCCTTCACATCCACTTCACCTTTTCAGAGGAGTCCTGATTTTAACTATCATAGAGTATCTTCTATTTCCATACAAGTTATTGTTTAAAGAGAAGAGTCTATTAGTAAGGAAAAAATAACATCAGAAAACCACTTGAATAAAGTCCCCCTTACATTTATAAAAACTCGTGACTCTGTGAAATGAAAAATGTGAATCAAATGCCAGTATACTTATGTCTGTGGACAGTATTGGACTTAGGATAGTACTTTCTCTTTCTTGGCTAAATCTTAAACTAAACACTGGCCGAAAGAGTCAGTCACACCTGAGCGAAATTGTATCCACATTATCATAGACCTGTTCAAAATGAGAAGGACATTAGAGGTGATTTCTTATGAGAAGCTTCAAATCTACCCAAAGGATTCATCAGAGCCCCCTCAGAAGACGCCTCTGTGTGTGTGTGTGGGGGGGGGTGGGGAACAGGTTGTAATCCCCTCCTCTCCCTGCTGTCATGCCCCCTTCAGCAGAGAGGCAGTTCCTGTGTTTTAAATATGCCTCTTACGTTTTAAATATGGGGCTTCCATATAAGATTTTATTTGAGAAAGTGTTCTGCTGCAGAGGGTGGAGGGGGAAAATAAAGGCAACTGGTTGACGCCATTTGCTTTCACAAACCCAGAAACCAGGCTTTAAGGAAGAATGCCTTGTCTGCTGTCCCACAATCAATAAGAGGAAGAGTCATGTCTGGAATTAAGGTGCCTAGGTTTCCAGACCATTATGATTTTCCTTTTCGGATGCTGGCTACTTGGGATCACTATTTCCTATTATATGCCTCTGAGTAAATAATCAAACTCTGTGTTGTCCAATAAGGAAGCCATGACCCACATGTGACTACTGAGTACTTGAAATGGGGCTGGTCTGAATTGAAATTCACTGTAACTGTAAAATACATACTAGAGGTTGAAGTCCTAGTACAAAGAAAGAATGTGAAATATCTCATTGATAATTTTAAAATATTGACTGCAAGTTGAAATGATAATAATTTGGATATATTACATTAAATAAAATATATTATGCAAAATAATTTTAATTTCTTATTTTAGTGTGACTACTAGAAAATTTAAAATTAAATAAATGTGGCTCACATTCTATTTCTATTAGACAAATCTGATTTAAACCTCAGGGTCAGTTTCCTCATCTACCAAAAGTGGAAAATACCTGCCCGTTCTATTTCTCAGGGTTGTTTAAGATCATACGAGGTAATCTTTGGGGCAAGTACTCTGCAGAGCACGACACAAACGTAAGATCATGCTTCAAGACATGTTATGTGGTCACCAACTGTGTTAGTTGTTCCCTGTAAGGTGGTAAAAGTTTTATGGAGTATTTTTCTTTTGCTATTGTTTATATATATATATATGTATACTTTTTTGGTGGTGAGGCAGGAGGTAAAGCAACAGTGTAGGCCAGCGGTCCCCAATCTTTTTGGCACCAGTGACTGTTTTCATGGAAGACGATTTTTGCACGGACTGGGAGGGTGGGGAGTGGGGATGGTCTCAGGATGATTCAAGCACATTACATTTATCATGCACTTTATTTTTATTATTATTACATTGTAATATATAATGGAATAATTATACAACTCACCACAGGTTGGGGACCCCTGGATAGGCTACAAATATAATGACGGACACATTCATTCAGTCTCCTCATTTATATTCTGCGAGCAAAAGACATGTTGGACAAGAGCCAACTGCTGCTGGATAGAAACAGGGACGTCAAGAAAGAACTTCTTTCTCCCCACCTCCCACCTTCCATCCTCTCCCTAAGTGCCTCATTTTGGCAGAACCTACCAATAAGCCAACTAGCAAGGGGGTCTGGAAGATGTTTCCTGAGTCCTAGTTCCAGCACCTAACAGAATATAGAAAGGCAGGCTAGGATCTGAGAAACAATAGGCATATAACTGGTACAATTCCAGTTCAGCTTTGGCATTGATATAAGTGACAGTACTTAGTGACTTAGTGGCCACCAGTGGAAGCTGCTGGGATAGACAGTTGCCTGACAGAGCAGTGGTCCTGCTGTCTTGCCTAGCGGGGGCTACCGGTAAAGGTAGATAGATATGTTTGTAAGTATGAGATACTCTCTGGGAAGGTCCAGAAATTATTCCTGGGAAGTCTTTTGTGAGTGGAGGTAAAAAGATAACAAAATTTGGTTGATTTTATTTGTATTTACAGACTAGGAAATAGAATTACATGAGTCTTTCTTAAATTAAAAAACAAGCCCATCAGACTGGTCTATGAACTTATTTGAATAAAATTATCATCCTCACTTTTGGGACATCTATTAGTTTTGTCCAGTATTTCTTCTTCTAGTAATGGCATTTCAGTGTTCCTTTGGAGAACCACCTCTCTCAGCTATTCTGGGACAAGATGAAAATTCAACTAACTTGATTATATTCTTTCCCCCTTTCCCTGCCCAAGCAA
>RJWJ010043586.1:0-12543 GCA_004363605.1 Indri indri | reverse complement strand
GCGACCCTTCAATCCCCTGGATCTTCCAACACATTGATCAGACCACCTTTTCACTGACCTTATCCCTATATGTCCTCTGTTCCTCCCGCTTAAATTCTAAGATCAATTATTATAATCATTCTCTTGTCCTTCTTGCTTCAGCTCTAACTAAATCCAGCTCTGCTTATTCACGCTGCAACTGTACGCTGAATGTGGCTGGAGAAAAATTCACAACCATGCTGGTGAGCCTCATTTCAAATTCATGAGCTTACTGTTGTCTGACAATCACACCTTACTTCATAGTCCAGTCACTCCTCTACTCTCCAGACAACTATGTCATACCTTCTTCTCTGTCCTCAGACTCCCACTGCCTCTTGCCCCATCCTCGTGTTCATTTGGAAATCTTGCTTTCTATTTCACTGAGAACATTAAGGCAACCAGAAGAGAATTTCATAGATCTCACCATCACTTCCACCCACCTACCAGCATCCACACCCTCATACTTTGCCTTCTTACCGCTATCATTGGTGAGCCTGTCATGCTCCTACCTAAAGCTGACTCCTCCTCCACTCAGGTACTAGATTCCACCTCCTCATCTACTCAAGGATATCCCTCCAATGATTCTTTCTATCTCTTATATCATTAGTTTTTACTTCCTACTGGATCATTCACATTAACAAATACACATGCTTCTTCCCCCATTTTAAAAACATTTTTCTTTGACTCATTTCAGCACCAGCCATTATCCCATTTCTTTGAAGCAAAACTTCTCAAAAGACTCATGTATACATGCAGTCTTCACTTTCTCCCTTCCCATTTTCTCTTAAACTTATAACAACAAAGCTGTCACCCTACCACTCCACCAAAACTGTTCTTGTCAAGTCAGGACTCAATTTCTTTGTTTTCCCTTTGGAGCAAAATTCTTCAGAAAAATTGTCAATTTTCACTGTGTCCAATTTCCTTCCTCCCATCCTCTTTAAAACCTACCGCTCCACTGAAAGAGCTCTTGTTGAGTCACCAGTGACTCTTTTGTTGTAAAATCCAGTGGTTCTCTGACCCCGTCTTGATTGACCTATCAGCATCACCTTACACAGTCAAACACCTTCCTGTACACATTTGGCTTCCAGCACATTGCACTCTCTTGGTTTCCCTCGGACCTCACTGGTCTCTCCTCATTCTCCTTTGCTGGGTTTTCCTCTTCTTCTTGACCTTGTAATTTTGGAGGCCACGGGTCAGTTCATCAATACTCACTTGCTTGGTGATCTGATCCAGCCCTTTGGAATTAAATGCCATCTATGCTAATTATTCCCAAATGTGTAACCTTGTCCCAGCCCTCTTGTGAGTTCTAAAGTCAAAATGCCTACTTGGCGTCTTAGTCCCTTTTGTGTTGCAATAAAGGAATACCTGACACTGGGTAATTTATAAAGAAAAGCGGTTTAATTGGCTCATGGTTCTGCAGGCTGTAAAAGAGGCATGGAGACAGCATCAACTTCTGGTGAGGGATTAAGGCAGTTTCCCATCAAGGCAGAAGTTGAAGGGGGAGCAGCCATGTCACATGGCAAGAAAAGGAGCGAGAGAGAGAAAAGGAGGTGACAGTCTCTTTTAAACAACTACCTCTCTTGTGAACAAATAGAGGGAGAACTCAACTCATTACTGTGGAGATGGCACCAAGTCATTCGTGAGGGGACTGCCCCCATGACACAAACACCTCCCACCAGGACCCACCTCCAACATTGGGGATCAAATTTCCACATGAGGTTTGGAGGGGACAAATGTCCAAACCATACCATGTGGCATCTGTTGTTCAACAATCATCTCAAACGTAACATGTTCAAAAGCGAACTTCTGATTTTCCTACAAAGATCTCCCCCTCACAACCTTCCTCATCTCTGCTTCTAGTAACTCCATCCTACCAGTTGCTCAGGTCAAAATCCTTGGAGTCATCCTTGACTTCTCTTTTACTCCACGCTATGGCTTGGATGTGGTTTGCCCCTACAAAATGCACGTTAAAATTTAATTGCCAGTGTAACCATATCGGGAGGTGGGACCTTTAAGAGGTGATTAGGTCATTAAGATGGATTAATGTTTTTCTTGCAAGACTGTTTTTTTTTCTCAAGGGAATGGATTAGTTCTTGAGAGAACGGGTTGTTATAAAGCGGTCAGCTCCTTTGTCCTTTCTCTTTCACATGCCCTTGCTCACCTTTCCACTTTTCCACCACTCTGCTTTGTAGCATGGCATCTTGGACTTCCCAGGCTCCAGAACTGTGAGCTAAACTTCTTTTCTTTAAAAATTCCCAGTCTCAGATATTCCATTACAGCAAGAGAAAATGAACTCAGACACCTTGTAGCCGATTCATCATGAAATCATACTGGCTTTACCATCACAACTATCCACCATCCATCTCCATTGCTACCACTTAGTATGAGAAACATCTTTCACCTAGATTACTGTAATAGCCTCCTAAAAGATCTCACTAAATCTACCATTGCTCCCACACAGGCTATTTTTCACCCAAAAGCCAGAGTGATCCATGCAAAATTTAAGTCAGATTTCGTGTCCTTTGCTCAAAATCACATAATTGTTTCCTGTTTAAGAATAAAAGTGAAATTTCTTACAGTATCATAAAAGACCCTACTTAATCTAGCCTCCCTTATTCACTCTCCTGCAGTCACAATGGCCTCCTTGTTCCTTGAACACCCCAGGCATGCTCCTGTCTTAGGGCCTCTGCTTAGCTTTTCTCTCTTCCTGGAATGCTCTTCTCTAAGATTTCCACTTAGCTCACTCCCTCAACTTCTTTGAATCTTTGCAAAAATCTCACCTTTCCAATGAGGCTTCCTCTGACCCCCCTATTTAATACTACAATCTGTTACCCACTCCCTATCCCCAGAACTCTCCATCCCTTTACTCTATTTATTGTTTTTTTTCTATAGCACTTAAACAGCTTCCCAATATACTACATGATTTACTTGTTATCATTTTTTGTCTTTCTACCCTGCTAAAATGTAAACTCCAAGAGGGAAGAAATCTTTGTTCTGTTCACTGATATATCCTAAGGGTCTATAAGAGTGTCAGGCACGCAGAACGTACACAATATTTTTTGAATG
Source organism: Indri indri (assembly GCA_004363605.1). Classification (NCBI taxonomy): domain Eukaryota; kingdom Metazoa; phylum Chordata; class Mammalia; order Primates; family Indriidae; genus Indri; species Indri indri. The sequence continues at coordinate 9,459 of RJWJ010043586.1, read as the reverse complement.
TTTAATAAATATAAAAAATTGATTATGTGTTCCTTGAAGGTTTGTCTCAAAATCATTTGAGCCTCATGCTATTTTTGTGGAATGATGTTTTTCAAACCCCTGATTCAATTTATTTATTGTTTCTAGGTCTATTTAGGTTTTCTACTGCATTTCAGTCAGTGTTGATGAGTTACACATTTCTATGAAGTCATACATATTTCATCTAAGTTTCAAAATGTATTGGCATAAAACTGTCCAACATGCTTTCTTATATTTCTTTAAATCACTACTGTGACTATGTTTTTCATTCCAAATATTGTATATTCATATTCTCCTTTTATTATCAATCTTCGGTTGATATTCTGTGTTGTCTTTCATAAGTTTTTCCTATTTATCCTTACTTTTACTTTCTTTGGCCTAGTTCTCTTGGCCTTTTACATGTTATTTAAGTTATGTTTTGTGATGAGTAATACAGCAATTGCCAATACTTCCAGTTTCCTTTTCCTTCGAGGCTCAGTAGAGGATCACACCTCCTTGTCTCCTTGAAGTTAGACAAGGCCAACTGAGTAGCTCTGGACAATGAAATATGTCACTTTTGATGGAAACATTTAAAAACCTATGAATGGGGAAAAAATGGTCTTTTCAATAAATAGCACTGGGTCAATTAGATATTCATATGGAAAAAAACAAATTGTGACCCCCATTCACAAAAATCAATTCCAGATGGATGGAAGATGTAAATTTGAAAGATCTTGGAGAGACAAGATTTCTTAAACAGGGCACAAAAGGCATAACGTAAACTAAAGGAGAAAATGATAAATTGGAATTTATTAAGATTAAAAACTTTTCTTCTTCAAAAGGCACCCTTAAGATACTGAAAAAGTAACCCACAGAGTGGGAGAAGATATTTGTAAAACATACATCTGAAAAAATACTAGTATCTAGAGCATGTATACAGGATTCCTACAAATCAATATGCAAAAGATAGAACGCAATAGAAAAATAGGGAGACTTATTATATACTGCTCAAAAGAAGATATCCAAATGGCCAAAAAAACCCATGAAAATGTTCTTACTATGAGAAATAAAGAACCATGCTTACATGCAATAAAATGAATGAATCTCACAAATATGATGTTGAATGTAAGAAGCACAACACAAAAAAGTACATGCTATATAATTCATTTATATATGAAGTGTGAGAGAAGGTAAAACTATGGTGGTAGAAGTCAGAATAGTGGTTACCACCAAGAACAGCGAAAGATCTGAGATTTAGCCTCCTTGCAAGTTGACAAGTTAGCCTTCCTAGTTAATGGATTCTAGGTCAAAGGCGAAGGACCTTACAACTCAACAGCCAGAGTATCAGTATTTGCATCAGTTTCCTGAGCTCTAATTCCCACAAGGCAACATATAGAAAGCCAAGTGACACCAGCACACACATTGGATCATACTATAGGAGATGAACTCTGGCCTCAGGGAACCCAAATCTTTTAGAATGGGCAGTAAGCATGGTTGCCACCTTTGCTTTGATGGGAGACATTATTATACTGAATAGTATATAAACCTGTCCTTTGCTCTGTAAGAGACACAATTTCTATTTTTCAAGACTGTAAGCAAATCTACCCTTTACTCTGGAGGGAGACACTACATCTTCCAAGGCTGTTCACTATATAAACTTCCTTGAAAAGATATTCTGAACACTAAAAGTGCCTCTGCTCACAAGATGTGCAGAAACATGAGAGGCACATGGAGAACTGCAGCCAAACACTTAGCTTTGGGATGGTACCTATTGACTGGAAGGGAGTATGAAGATGATGGATTTTGAAGGGCTAGTGATGTTTTGTCTTGATCTGGGTGCTGGGTAAGTTGGTGTACTCAGTTTGAAACTTCACTGAGTTGTACACTTGGGAAACACACTTTTGTGTATGTATATCATACTTAAATAAAATATGCTTGCTTAAGAAAAAAGAAACTCAAAAGAAAAGTCAAACAAAACAACAAAAAAAAAACCATTATTTTTCTGGAACCTCTATGCTAGAATATAGCAATATAAAAGTATATTTCAGACCTTTTTGGGTAGGCTGTGAAGCCATATATGAGAATTCTAATAGGATCATTTACTATGCCACATTCAAATGGCTAAAATACATTTTCTAAGAATAGAAATGTTCAATTATCTAGATGGGCCATCAACTTTTAGTATTTACAGTGCTCTGCTCATTTTACCAACTGACCTTTATTTGAGTTTTTCAGTTATAAACAGTTCATTAATAATGGCTTATGATGGTTCATTTTCAAAGCTTAGTTCTTCCAGCCAAATAAATCATAAAATCCATATGTGATTTAGCTCTGTTGTTCAGCAAGGATGATGCTGTTCTGAAGACTGGCTCCATCATACACTTGGTTTTTAAGATGGCCTGTATTTCAAAGTTTCATTTCTTTTCAGGCCTCCCTCTTTGAAGATAAATATTTCATTTGATAATTAAGAGATAACAGAATTTCAAACCACACCTTTGTCAGAAGATGAATGTATCAATAGCAACAAAATCTTCTGTAGAATGATAATGAAATCATTTGGTTTGGCTTATTTGAGGAAAATCTTTTCATTTCTTTATACAGCAAGGTATTTGGGGATAATAAGGCTAATTGTTAAAAATGAGGTAGTTTTTTGACATAAAGGATATAAAAACATTTAATAATCTATAAGATTAACTTACTGCCTTTGAAACATAAAGTAGAATTAACCAGGCTTTTTATAACTCCTACAATCAATTCTTATCAAACAATATAATTTTAAATGGCATCCATATAGAAGGCTTGCTCCGTATTTTCCAAAGGCAAAATTTTCTCTTTGTTATTGGTAGCTATAAGCATATGAGATAGAAGATACTTTGATTTATGTAAAGGGTTCAGAATTCAAGTTTAGTCTGTTTTATATGAGAATGGGAAAGGAGGTAGGTAATATTTTTCACATTTGGCATTCAACTAAAATCTAGAGCATAAAATAATAGCAAATGCATTGAGCTACAAGTTGGGGCGTGTGGGTTCTAGAGGGCTTTGCCATAACTAGGTATTAACTTCAGCAAACCACTTAATCCCAAGGATATAGTTTTCCTCATCTTTTTAATAACAGGTTTGAAACATTTCTTCTAAATCTGAATATTTACCTACTCCTTAAATATAAGCTTTCCACAAGGTACTATGAGCTCCCTCTGGCTTGCTTTCTTTGTACTCTTCCTGAGTGACCTCACCCATTGCTGGAGATAAGGACTCTTAAATTGGAACTTTCAACCCTTACTTTAGATCAGAGTCTGACATGTCCATTTGCACAATGTTTGCAGAATTGCTCCCTTTATTTTCATATGTTTTCATATCAATATCTCTTGTCTATATTATTGGAAATCTTTAGACTGCCCTTCTTGAAACTTCTCTCTTCATTTCCCATCAGTCACAGTATTGACAAAGTGATGAGGTACCTTTTGCCCAAATGTCCTTGTCAATGCACCACTGTCCAAAGAAGAAAATACAAATACCCTAGTATTGTACCAAGCCCCTGCCTTACATTCTTGCCAGAGTCCACTCACATGGAATTCCCTACTATTCCTCAAGTAGCCTATGCACTGTCCTACCTCTGTGCCTTGGCTCATGATGTTCCCTCCCTTGGGTTCTCTTACCCACTTTATTATCTGTGGAAATCCTACATTCTTTCTAAATTCAACCCAAATGCCATCTTCTCTAAATAACCTCCCAAACCCCCTTCTTCTTGTAGCATATCCTTTGCAACATTTATTTCATACAAATTTATATTGAAGTTAGTTCTTTATATATGTTAGTAGTTTATATCTTTGTCTTTCAATTTTAAGTTCCTCAAGGGCCAAGATCATGTTTTAGTTACCTTTTCTTCTGTGATGAATAAGACAGTCCCTGTCCTCAAGCAGACTACAGTCTAGCATAGGAGACAATTAATGTACAGTGTGAAAAATACTAAAATAAGTGCAAGCATAGGGTGCTTAGGACCACATAAGAGGGACATCTCCCCCAGCTGAGGGTTATAGGTATCAAAAAATGCTTCCTGTGAGAAGTGGCTTCTAAGTTCCATTCTAGATACCATCCTAGACTGTAAGTTTCATACTAGACTGTAAGTTCCATACTAGACTATAAGCTTCTTCAGAGTAGGGAACTATCTTTTCATCTATGTATCTCTAGGACATAGTATTGGATCTAGCACAAAACAGACCCTCTAAAATTACTTAATAAATGTATAAATAAAAGATGGCCAAGTTTTTTTTAGCTCTAAATGTGTAGAGTAGGAATTGTGTTAGTCTTTTGTGATATTTTTCTATTACACTTATCATATGGTCAATAAATAATTGCCTAATGAAAATGTAATCAAAAAGTTAGTAACGTACTTTTAGCCTTGAGGTTTTAGATAAGTATTAATTGACACATCTGCCCAAATAATTCCTAAGAAAGAAGAGCCAGAGCGGAGACTTCAGTCAAATCCTTATGTTAGTTCTAAGTCTTAGGAGGCTGTGTGGATAAATGAGCTGTTTTGCAATTAGAGACCCAAATTGAATCAAACTGTGCCATTTACTCTTTAATCTCTAAAATTAATAATAAATTAAATAAAAACAACAGGCTTCATTTCAGCCCTTAACAATGAGCTGTAATAATAATAGCTATCATTTATTGAGGCCTTAGGTCTTAATAGCCACCATGCTCAGCACTTCATATGCATTATTCTCTTAATTCTCACACAACTCTACAAGGTATTCCTGACCCCATTTTGCAGATGAGGAAAGTGAGACTCAGTTTAGCATGTTATTATTACTGGTTTCCAGTCACCCAGCCAGGCAGTGGAAAAGCCAGAATTCCAACTCAAGTCTATCTGACTCCAGAATTTGATAACTATGGTGGACAGAAATACAATCGTTTCTTTTGCATTAAAACATTATTAATCAAAATAATAATTGCCTTAAATTTCTTTCATTTGTATATAATTTATCTTAGCCTATAAAACAATTACTAATTCATGAAAGTTATGACATGAGGATGAATGCAAAATCAGAAGTACAGTACTAATAATACATAATTCTTCATGTTTTTTCATTTAAATACTGTGAACACATTACAAGCTAATTTCTTTTGAGATCTGAATACCACCCACAAATGAATATAAGATACAATAGCACTTATGACACATCTACTGCTGGTTAAAATCACCTTGCTAAAGGAACCATCAAAGCTGAAGAGTATTTTGAGGTGTTCAGTGGCTCCAGTGAGCTTTCTGCTTTAATTCTAGATGTAACCAACAGCATTTGGAGGACAACGCATTTTGTCCAGGAAGAACAAATAGCAAAGAGTTCTTTTTGGGTGGGGAAGGGATTATGTCACTGTCTAGAAATCTCCTTTGATAAACTTGGCTCCTCAGCAATGGGCAGCTGGAGGAAGAATGCACAGCCAAGCAACACATGTGAGGTCCTAGAAATGCAATGGAAAGAGAAGGATAAAATGGAAAAATCTCAAGGAGAGAGCACAATTGGAAGAGAAAAATAGAGAAATTTTCAATATTAGTCTAGTATAACCAAAAGAACATTGGTGTGAGACCTAAGAGACAGTGTTCCAGCTTGTCTTCTAATTTTGAGACTTCTGCAGGGGGATTACAACCTCCCAGTGCTCGTAATTTTTACTCAAGATATAGGAGGGAGGTAGACTAGAGGGTCCTAAGTTTCTTTCCTTTTATTAACAGAGCTTTGATCCTATCATGGTAGGGAGGCTGCAGGTACACAGCTCTGGGCTTTACTATAATTTATAAATATGGTTAAACTCAGTAAAGTAGAAATAGGTGAATACCTTCTTAACTTGATAAAATATAACTTGATCCCAAAGGGACCATCATGCGTACTGGGAAAACACTGGAGGTATTCCCACTCAAGTGAGGAACAAAGAAGGATGCTCAGCAGTCACCACCATTACTTAACAGTACTGGATATTAAACAATAAAATTAGTAAGAGAAAGAAACTAGAGATAGTATAAGTTTTCTATATTGATCTCAAATTATGATAGTCAACTGAAAAATTACTAAAAACAATAAGAAAATTTAGTAAGGTAGCAGGATACAGAATTACTATACAGATATCAATAGATTTCAGATGTACAAACACAGTGAGTTAGAATATGAATACAATAACGAGGCCAAAAATTGAGGAAGGGTGAGGGTAGAGAGAGAATTAAACAAGCAAATTCTAAAGTGTATATTAAACAACACATAGACCAATGGAACAGAATAGAGAACCCATATCTACATCCAAGAGATTTTTTGACAAAAGTGCCAAGAAGGTTCATTGGGAAAAGGACAGCCTCTTCAATAAATGGTGCTAGGAAAACTGGATATCCATATGCAGAAGAATGAAACTAGAATGAAATCCCACCCTATATGAAAATCAACTCAAAATGGATTAAAGATATAAATGTAGGGCCTAAAACTATAAAACTACTAGAGAAAACACAGAGGAAACACTTCAGGAAATTGGTCTGGGAAAAGATTTTATGAATAAGACCTCAAAAGCACAGGCGACAAAAGCAAAAATAAACAAATGGGACTTTACCAGACTAAAAAGCTACTGCACAGCAGAGGAAACAATCAACAGAGTGAAAAGACAATCTACAGAATGGGAGAAAATATTTACAAACTATTCATCTGACAGGGATTAACATCCAGAGTATATAAGAATTCAAACATCTCAGCAAAAAAAAAAAAAAACAAACAAAAAAAAAACAATCTGATTTAAAAAAAGGAAATAATCTGAACAGACATTTCTCAAAAGAAGACATACAAATGGCCAACAGGTGGATGAAAAAATGCTTAACATCACTAATCATCAGAGAAATACAAATCAAAACCACAATGAGATATCATCTCACCCCACTGAGGATGCCTATTATCAAAAACACAAAAAATAACAAATTATGGTGAGGATGCAGAGAAAAGGGAAACTCTTAATACAATGTTGGTAGGAATGTAAACTAGTACAGCCACTATGGAGAACAGTATAGAGATTCCTCAAAAAAGAAAACTAAAAATACAATTACCATATGATCCAGCAATCCCATTACTGGGAATTTATCCAAAAGAAAATCAGTGTATTGAAGAGACATCTACACCCCCATGTTTATTGCAGCAGTATTCACAATAGCCAAGACATGGAATCAACCAAGTGTCCAATAGCAGGTGAATGGATAAAGAAAACGTGGGATATATACGCAATGGAATACTATTCAGCCATAAAAAAGAATGAAATTCTGTGATTTGCTGCAACATGGATGGAACAAATAAGCCAGGAACAGAAAATTTAACACTGCATGTTCTCACTCACATGCAGAAGTTAAAAAAAAAAGTTGATATCACAGAAGTAAAAAGTAGAACAGGATACCAGAGGCTGGAAAGGGTATGGGAAAAGGGGGGATACAGAGAGATTTGTTAAAGGACACAAAATTACAGCTAGATAGGAGGAATAAGTTCTAGTGTTTTATAGAAATGTAGAATGACTATAATTAACAATGTATTTTCAAATGGCTAGAAGAGAGGATATTGGGTGTTCCCAACACAAAGAAATGATAAATATTTGAGATGATAGATATGCTAATTGATCTGATCACTATACATTAAAACATTACTATGTACTCCATAAATATGTACAATTATGTCAAAAAATTAAAAAAATACAGAAAAATATTAAACAAAATAAGAATTTCAAGGAAACCTCCAAAAAAGAATAAAAATGAGGGGAACGATTCCTAGCACTTTTTACAGAACAATATAAAGCTCCAATAATCAAAAGTGTGGCCCTGACACAAGAATAGATGAAAGAATCAATGGAAAAGAACAGGAAATCTAGCAATAGACCCCAATGCATACAGAATTTGGTATATGATAAACAGGGCATCTCAAATCAGTGAGGAAAAGATGAACCATTCAAAATAACGTCTTGAGAAAACTAGAGAGACTTTTTCAATAAAATTAAGTGGGATTCATGCCTCATGCTGTATACCAGGTAAATTCCAAATGAGTAAAGATTTAAATTTAAAAAATGAAATAAAAATACTAGGAAAAAATAAGGAAGACTGTCTTTATTAACTTGGAATGGGGCAGCCTTTCTATTTTAAAATCTGGAGTCATGAAGGATATTCTATTATCAAGCCTGGTTGTTTGATGCCATGTAGATAACAAAATTGTAACTGCTATGGACTACAGTGACTGTGTTGGCAAAGTCATTTCTGTACTGCTGTGCATGGGTTTGAACAGATTAACTCAAATATTATGAATACAGCAAACCTGCGTTACTTTTGCCAAGCATGCAATATAGTCATGGCATCTGCACTTTTATCAGGAATATTATAAATACATGGCTAATTTCTCCCATATGCTATTATCTCATCTGAAAAGTTTTCATACTCTTAACAGCAACACATTTGATGAATAAATCTGGTCTTACTGAAATATGACATAACCCTTGCAGAACTTTATTTGATCATTCAAGAGAAGGATATGACTACCTCTGCTTCTCCTGAAATAGATGAATCTCTACCTCACAGAGGAAAAAAAAAAACTAAACAACATTTTTTTGCAATCCCTTCCACTGTTTGACTTCAGATAGAAACAACACAAAATATGAGAGGTCTCAATTAAAGAGGTTTGAGGGAAAGCTCAGGGTATTGTGCCTTGAATCTTTTCAGTAAATCTTTTCAAGTTAAGCCTACCTCCTGAGCACCTGAGTACATATTTCAATACATTTGGTTAGTAGAAGGTTTTCTCTTTGGGCTCAATATCACACTTAAACCAGCTGGAAATTTTAGAACAGTCCAAGAACACACTGTGTTAAAAGACTGCCATTTCCATGGAAATCTGGACAAGGGTCAGCTGGCATATATTATAAATAGTTTCCCATGACATACCTAAATTAGAGATTAATTGAACTTATAATAATTGAATCGACTTACTTAGAAAATGTTTTTCATGACGGTATTCACAGGCACTTGGGGAGGGAGCGGGGGCAAGGGTGCTCCATTCTGGTACTTTTTGCTCTAAGGCTGAAAAGAAGATACTCTTTGGACCATTGTCAATGACACTTGCTCTCCAGCTAGCCAAAGGAAGAGAAAAGAATACAAATAAAGGCTGCCAAATTACAAGCTAAGACTTTACCAAGAAAAATAAAATGGTACAAAACTCCTTTACCTCAATGAGAACAGAGATTCATCCCCTCAGCCTAAACGTCTTCTTTCTAAAATTACTAAAGTAAAATAAAGTACTAGATCTGGGTGACATGTCAAAGGTGAAAGGGACCTTATTTTGCAGCGTAATCAAGAAAAACAGTCACGGTCAGACTGCTAGGTAATAGAAGCCCTAGGTCAAGGCCTCAGGTTTCCAGACTCCTATATCACTGTGTTCCTCGCCCTGTCTGCTGGAGAGTTGCTCATCT
>RJWJ010043585.1:0-12534 GCA_004363605.1 Indri indri | reverse complement strand
AAATAATAAAGCATATGTAGACAAAAGCAATATGAAAGATATCCAAGAGAAAAATTTACATTAATAACAAACCAATAGGGGATCAGGTGGTGGAGTTATCTTAAATATTTGAAAATAACTGCATTTAACATATTCAAAAATAACAAAAGTATAGAGAATTATGAAAGATGGCTTAAATCTATAGAAAATAAATGAAAATTCTGAAGCTGACAAATCTAATAATAATTTAAGAACTCAAGGGATGACATCAAAATATATCAGACAAAGATAAAGAGAGAATTTTTAAACTGAAGGATAAAGGAGAAAAAAATATCTAGACTGAAGTTTTGAGAGAACAAAAAAATAATAATAAAAATAAGACAGAAAATCTAAACAAGAGCTAAGCAAAAGGAAACCTTAAACGGTCTATGAGTCAATTGATTAAGGTTTAAAAGGTATCCAGCAGAAAATAAAATGCTATCCTCAAATCACTGAAAGAAAATTACTGGCAACATTGGATACCAGGTAAAGTGAAAATATCCTTCAAAATACAGGTGAAATAAAGCCATTTTAATTGACAGGAAATCTGAAATGTTAAATACCTGCAAAAACAAAATTAAAAAATATTTGTAAACAGAATGTGTAAACTCCTCAAATCACTGAGCATAAAAGATAACCCAACGCATCAAAGACTTGAAGCAGCACTTTGCAATTAGGAAATCTGACTGTCCAGTGAATAAATTTTGAGGAAGACATTGGTAAAGACCTGAGTACAGTGCAGTTGGACAGTGACAGACATTAGAATAAGATGGCTAGTATTAATACCATGCATTACACAGCCAGATTGTCCAAGTTTTCAGAAAATCTATAATCAGGTATATTATTTTGATACTTTTAGTCAGCCTTCTTAAGGGCAGGCTGCGACAATCTTCAATCTTCATATTTTCTTATGTTTTCATTGTAATGAACATACCCTCCCACTCAGAAGGCCTTAAGCCTGTTACGTAATCAAGCCATAAGATATAGTTTAGTACCTGAATCTTTTAAGATGTAAAAGTCTCTATGTGGAGTGAACACAGATAAGATGTCATTGAGGAAATAAAGATTTGCTGGAAGTGTCACTTGTGAATTTCTCGGGGAAATTTTGGAAAGGAAAGTAGTTATAAAAAGCTAGATTACGGAAGAAATGCAATTTTTCAAAAATAATAATGGAGAATTCATCAATTTCTGGGGAAATTCAAGAACAGTTATCAAAAACATTATCAATAAAGAAAAACATCTTTGGCTTGTGGAAATTTAAAAGGAACCACAAAACTTTAAAAGTGAAAACGATTCAGAATTATATAACTTTTAATGGTAATAAAGCTCTTAAATTGTGTAAAGTCTTTATGTGTGCCTTTAAGAATCATTTAACAAGTCTAATTTCATACATATGGTAAAATGTATGCTTACGCATTTTTGTTACAAAGACTGCACATTATTCAAACATTAGTATCACCCCTGGGTATGTTGGCATATGGCTCAAAATAAATGTGAATATTTAAGAGAATATTCAAGGTTTATTTTTTGCCTATTCTAAAACTTGTTAATAATACTTTGATGAAAGCATTTAATGCATACTTTGGGGGAATAACAGAAATATGAAAATATGTAATTACTATATAATATAAATAATTCATTAATCATTAAGTGATATTATGATATTAGGTTTACAGAACTATCATTAAAATACTTCAAACATATAATTTTGAATAAAATAAATCCTTTGCAATTTAGTAAATGTTATTATTAATAAAAATCTTGAATATATATTTTAAAACAAGAGATTGCCTGAGTAATAAATGAGCAATATGATTAACAGCAAAATGGTGGTGAATGATCTCAGGATATAGTGATATGAGTTGTTGAAAAGTTTAATGAGTCAATCATTTAAAGCAGATGCTAAAATAGCAGACATAATCTTGTTTGCATTAATGTGGTATAAACAACATCACAGAAAATAATCACCCAACAGCAATCAGTGTTGAATAAGACAACCCAGGAAGATTATATTCATTAATAGGAACCACGCTATTCATCATTAAAGCCTAAACTTAATGTAGTCCAGAGTTCCTTGTAAATATTTGTTAACTTCAGTACTAAAGATCATTCAGAGGTTAATAATGCAAATGGTAAGAGGTGACAAATCCATGTCACACAGACATCCTTCAAAACAACTGGATGTGTATAATAAGACAAAGTTCAAGACAAGATGTGAAAACAATTAAAATATTGAACTGTCATCCCTTCCTTCAACAAATTATTCACTAGTCAATTGCATTCAAACCAGGCCTAGTTGAAAGACATAAACCTTGAGAGAGTAAATTAACCCTACGTTGTTTCAAGTTTGAAAACTAAGAATTTAGTTATACGTGAGATAGAGTTAAGTAATAGTGGATTAAGCTGCCTGCTTTGTCCTGAATTAAAGATGTTTATGTAAATGCTGAATACCCCTTTGCTTTACTGTATATCTTTTGAAGATATTTGGTATGAGACTTAACGATCCATGAATATAACCCTTTATTAACATTAACGAGTTTGGTAAAACTTTCATCACTAGTTGCATATCAAAGAATAATTATGCTTCAATTCCATTACTTACCCAGCATTCATTTACTCATCATGAACCATATAATTTTTTGCATTAATTGATATGTGCTTTTAATTATTTTCCATGATTACTTTATGTTAGTTATAAAACTCTTCGAAAGTGCATAATCTTGCTCTTTTTTTCAAGATTCATTTAAAATATCACTACCTTCATTGTATTCCTTAAAATCCAAAAATGGAAATAAAAATTCCAGTATTGATTTTATTAAATCTATTTCATGGCACGAATATTTTCCAGTTTTTAGCCTACACTTTTTTCTTTCCAATTAAAATTTAGTCTTTTAAATACAGATTTTTGTCTGAATAACCCTTGCAATTATAATGGAGGAATGAGCAAGACTTTTGGAGGCCAATTTTTGAGGGCTGGAGGGCAGGCAGGGTTTGTGTGATGGGAGTAGGAGATGATAAGTTTGATTATAGTAGCTCCCTCTCAATCACAGTTTCACTTTCTAGGGTTTCAGTTACCCATTGTCAAGTGTGGACCAAAAATATTAAATGGAAAATTCCAGAAATAAACAATTCATACGTTTTAAATTTCACTCCATTCTGAATAGTGTGATGGAATCTTGAACCCTCCTGCTCAGTTTCTTCTTCTTCACAAGCATATGAGTGAGTACAGTACAATAAGGTATTTTGAGAGAGACAGAGAGACCACATTCACATAACTTTTATTATTATGGTATATTTTATAATTTTTCTATTATAGTATTAGTTATTGTCACTATCTTACTGTGCCCAATTTATAAATTAAATTTTATTATAGGTATGTGTGTATAGGAAAACACATAACATATATAGGGTTCATTACTGTTCACAGTTGTATGCATCCACTGGAAATCTTAGAATTTACCCCCATGGATAAGAGGAGACTATTGTACTTTACCTGGATTGGAGTTAAATTCCAGGAAAAGCTTTTAGCAGTTCAGTGGCCTTCTTTAGGTTATCTTGGAGTATACCTGTGCTTAAACAAAGTACTAGTTATTGTGCCTCTGTGCCCTAATACCAAAAAATAGGGGAGGCTTTTCAAATGTCTCTTCAGATTTGAGAAGCAGCATGTATTGCTCTTGGGTATATTGTTTCAACCCCTTTATCAAGTGACTAATAAGGCTGCCAGTGTGGAGTGAAGCCTGCAGTAATAGAGGGCTCTGCAGCAGGCTCAGATTTTGATGCAACATGCCCTCTTCTACCCATCTAACCCAGCATGTCCAACAGTACACACATGTCTATGTGGATAGGGAAAGTCTATGTGGACTTTCATCACAGATCACTAGGACTTGAGGCCACTCCATTTGTGGCAGAATACTACTCGCTGGATGAAAAGTAAATTCTGATGTGTAAAGCTGCACATTTACCCACCGTGCACTAACTCACTACGTGGCTAGAGCTGTACACCTTGAGCCAAGTATAATGGGATGCAACAAATCATGGGATCAGGAAGGAGAGAAGCAATGCTTTGTACAAATGAAATGAGAAATGATACATTTTGGGTCGAGCTTAAGCAGGTCCCTAAGGCATGAATAAATCGCATTAATATGAGCAATCATATGGAAGTCAGCCAACACTTGTCGTTGACTTCCCAAACATTTGCACAATGGGCCCATAAATTGAGAAGCTATGGCAACAAACAATGAAAGCTTTGGGGACAAAGAGCATTGATGGCAACTCACCAAGCCTGACCTACAAACTGCTACTGCTAAGTGCCTAAGCTACCAAGAACAGAGGTTGATGCTGAGCCTTCAACGTTGTGCTATTTCTTAGAATGATCAGCTAGTCTCTTAGTGGCAAATTGATTGTATTGGATACAAACATTTTCTGTCTCTCTCTCTGTCTCTTTGTCTCTCTCTCTCCTCTCTCTCTCTTTTTCTCTCTCCACACACAAAAACACACGCACACACGTATGTACACACATTCTCACATATATATGCATATATATTTCAAAATCATGTCTGAATACGTAAAAACTGCACAAACCTTAAAAAAAACATCATCCTCCACCTCAAGTGTCTTCTAGTATTTTTATCAATTAGTTTTATCCCTATTTTGTACCTCCTCCTTGAGATGAAAATTATCAAGATAACAATAGTCAAATTGCTGACACATTTTATTAGCGCCCAATCCCAGAACAAAGCCTGGATTTCTTGAACTCTTTCCCCAAATCATATAACAGAGCCCAAATCAAATAACAAAGTCCCTTCCCCTCATTGTTGTATACTTTGCTGAAAGAGATGGCCCATGACCATGACTACACTTTGTGTATAGTCTTCTTGTTGCAGCAAGGAAAAATAAAACGAAATTTGTCACTCGTACTTGTGTTCCAAGTGGTCTTTGGCTGAGTGGCCTTGAAAGTTCTCAGGAGGCTTGGGGGTTCCCTTCCTCCGGAACTTAGGCCGCGATTATCACTAGATCACTTCGAGTTTACTTACGATGCTCCAGTTATTCTGGTTGTGTAGGAAATGATCTGAAAACATAGAAGCATTAATTCACTATAAAATTTATTTTTACAAATCTATAGGAAAGTAAGTGTTTAGTAGAGACAGTTCATCTTGGCTCTACCTGGAGTCAGCTGAAATGGATGAAAACTTAGGGGTTAGAATGATCCGAATTATCTGGTAACTCAGATTTCTGGCTTCTGAGCTAGGAAGATTCAAACAGTTGAGTACTGAAACAGCTAGATGTTTTCAGGTCTTTCGTTACTATCTTTATTTCTATATGGGTTCTAGAAATGCTCTCTCATCATGATGGCTCCACTGTATCTGGATTTATTATATGGCATCTCATGGCTGTGGTGAACATGAGAGAGGGATTGTATAAACTTGATTTTTATGACATAAGCTCAGAAATAACATTGTCACTTTTATACCATTCTATTTGTTAGATACAAGTCATTAAGACAAACCCATATCCAAGCGAAGGGAAATTATGCTCGTTTTCTGGGAGTTAAAATAATTTGAGACATATTTTAAAACCATCTCAAAGGATCAGTAGGCAAAAGAAAGAATTGCATTACTGTCTGGACGTAAACACTAATGAGAAAGAAATAAAATTAACTTTTAGCACTCATATCTGAAATGATTGATCAATATAGAATAAATCTCTAATAACTCTAATTACATGCTCTAATAAATTGTGTCTTAAAGTGTAAACAATATTATTGCTTTCTTTTTCTAGTTATTTATAAACTTTGTAATTTTCTAACTTATTATTTAAGTAATTTAGGTAAACAATATAAGTTGATATGTGCCAGTGATATACTGCTAATAAAATTATAAATTTGGTCTGCTGTCTGGGTTTACTGACCTTATGTTATAGTGAGATAGTCAAGATAAATAAAAAATGTCAGTGTATTTCCATGAGTGCAATGATAAAAGTGTCAGCAGCTTCTTCAGGATGTGTAAGATAAAATGTTTTCAGTATAGTGCTGGATGAGCTACATGACAACGCTACAGTAACCAAAACAGATCGTACTGACACAAAAACAGAGACATAGATCTATGGATCCAAACAGAGAGCCCAGATAGGAAACCATCCTCATATTGACATCTGATCTTTGACAAAGCAGACAAAAACACACACTGAGGTAACGAATCAATAAATGGTGCTGGGAAAATTGGATAGCCACATGTAGAAGACTGAAACAGGATCCACACCTCTCACAAAAATTAATTCACAATGGATAACAGATTTAAACCTAAGGCACGAAACCATAAGAATTCTAGAAGAAAATGTTGGCAAAACTCTTACAGACATCAGCCTAGGCAAACAATTTATAAAGAAGACACCAAAAGCAATTGCAGCAAAACTAAAGAAATGGCACCTGATCAAATCGAAAAGCTTCTGCACAGCCAAGGACACAATTAATAGAGCAAATAGATGACAACCTACACAATGGGAGAAAATATTTGCATGCTATACATCCGATAAATGACTGATAACCAGACTTACAAAGAACTCAAACAAATCAGCAAGAAAAAAAATCAAACAACCCCATTAAAAAGTGATCAAAAGACATGAACAGAAACTTTTCCAATGAAGATAGATTAATGGCCAAGAAACACATGAAAAAATGTTCAACATCTCTAATCATCAGGGAAATGCAAATCAAAACCACAGTGAGTTATCACTTGTCTCCAGTGAGAATGGCCTTTATCAAAAAGTCCCTCCCAAAACAACAGATGCTGGCATGGATGCCGGGAGAAAGGAACACTCATGCATGATTGGTAGGACTGCAAACTAGTACAACCTTTATGAAAAGGAGTATGGAGATACCTCAAAGAACTAGAAGTAGACCTCTCATTTGATCCAGTAATCCCATTACTAGGTATTTTCCTCAAAGGAAAAAAAGACATTTAATAAAAAAGACACTTGCACTCAACCATTTATAGTAGTTCAATTCACAATTGCAAAGATACGGAAACAACCCAAGTGTCACCAATCCATGAGTGCATTAATAAAATGCAGTGTATGGGTACCATGGAGTACTACTCAGCCATAAAAAATGGTGACCTATTATCTTTTGTAACAACCTAGGTGGAACTGGAGAACATTCTTCTAAGTGAAGTATCACAAGAATGGGAAAACAAACACCACATGTACTCAATACTGAATTGGAACTAACCGATCCACACTTATGTGCAAATATGGAATTAAAACTCAATGGAAATCAAGTAGGTGGGAGGGAGGAGGACAGATGGATAAGTTCACACCTAATGAGTACAACACACACTCTGTGGGTGAAGGGCACACTTATAACTTTGACTCAAACTGGATAAAAGCAAATTATGTAACCAAAACATGTGTACCCCATAATATTCTAAAATAAAAAAACCATTAATGAATGTATAGCTAATGTTTTAATTTAGTTTATGAAAGTATATTATAGGAAATATCAACTTCTTCTATTCTCTTTCATCCTTCTTTAAAGATTTCAGAATTGATAATCAGAATCCTTCATTGAAGCAGTTATTCAAAGAATGTGACTTAATTATCATAGTTCACACTTAGCCAGACAAGCCAAAGCAGAAATATTACAATTGCTATTTCTTTAAAGGACAAGGACAAAAACTCAAAGGTTTGAGACTAATTTATGCTACAGGCAGCACATCTTGAATATAAAGCAAAAGAATGTTGCTGAACTTGCTGAACTGTTGTCAATCACTTGTCTCAATTGTAGTTTTAATACTTGTATTCATAGATTTTTCTCAGAGAATAGAAAATTATTTCTGTGCTCTATTTATAAGAGAAAAAAATAGCTCATATTCCCCCAGGCTGACAATGCTATTTTGAATTAAATATCCAGCTTATCTGAATTAAATTAAAATCATGTAAGCTCTCCAATTTAATTTGCTTTATATTGTTTGTGAAAATGCATTTGGAAAATTTAAACCATTAACAAGAAATCCCTAATCTCATGTTTTAATAACATATATGCAAAAATTTAGAATTATCATATATTGGTGGTTTTTAATAAATTGGGTTAGCTTTTTCTTGTTTCTTCTCATTACGTATATGGTGAAGGAAAAAAAAAAGATGCAAATAACAAAAGGCTCCATCCAATAATAATTGCACCATCCAGAAGTAGCCATTGTCTATATGCTGGTACATTTTCTTCTTTAATCTTTTCAATCTCACTGTCTTTCTCTGCTCACCCTCTAAGTGAGGACACTGTCTACCTTCCCTGCAGCGTGTCCCTGTGAATACTCTGCGAGGGCTGTGGGCCACTGCCTAGTATGTGCTTACAAGCAGGATCCTTGGAACCCTTTGCTTTGGTCTTCTATTCTTGATGTTGCCATAACAATTTTGTGATCACCAGGTCAAAGGAACCCAGTTCTCCTCTGCTAGTACTACCCACCACTACCATTGCAGTGATTTTTCTCCAAAAGCATGAGGAAAGATTGTAACATTTCAATTGATATTAAAATAAAGGCAAATAATATAAGAATATTTCAATTGCTGGCATATTCAAAGGCCTTTTGCTGAGCCAACTCTCTATTTGATGGCTGGATCACTTCAGCTTGGCCAGGGGAAATTAATCCATGTGACCCCTCCCCTTACTGCCTGCATTCTAACCCTTGCCCTGTGTAACAGTTTGGGACAAATTTCTTCTTTTTTTTTTCAAGAGGAGAAATAATCCTCCTCCTGAACCTAAAATTCACCTTCTTTGATTTAGTGCTTAACTCTTAATAAAAAATGGAACCCTTTTATTTACCTGCTTTATTGAGATATGATTGACATACAAAAAGCCTTAGATATTTAACATATATAACTTGATGTATTCGGAGGTACGTATATGTCCGTTTGTTTATTGTAAGAAAAATTCCATAACAATCCACGAGGATATAGTCTGCCCCTACAGTCATATGACTCCATAAACCATCACATCATAATCTGAAATTATTAAAAAGTTGAATTATTCAGTTTTACATAAAAATGTGTATCAATAAGATCTTGATGGGCTATTAAAATCCAAATTAAGTGTTGTGTATTTCTTTTCATTAAATAGATAATTTACTGTATTTTTTTCCTATCCCTGTCTTTGCCTATAGGCATATATGAGGTCTTATTTGATTTGTATTTTAACAAAGGATTTTTAGAATGGTTTTTAGCATTCATCTATGTTAAAAAATGATTGCTTTTATGTCAAAATATATGCTGAATGATCACTTTTCATCAATGTTGTTTAATTTCTTTAATATACTTATTATCTTAATAGCTATTTAATACTTTATAAAAATACTACAATAATATTGAACAAAGGGATTAAAATGATACATTTTAATGGTTTCTGTTAATTCTTCAAAAGTGTATTTAAGGAAAAATTATGCTTGATATAGTCATAATTGGCAGTGCTAAATGAATTTTGAAAGTAACTTATGTTTATGAAATTTTTATAAATGTATAAATAAAAATATAACATTTGTTAATTGATTTTATTATTAATAAGGTATAACTACATTTATATGTTTATTGGCTATTACATTTGTATCCATGAATAATTTATATATTTTGCCATTATCATAGGATTTATGTTTTTAATTATTTTAATAGATGGTTACATAATGATAGTAATATTTTACATGTTTATAAAGAGTATATTTTGCTATTTGTTTTATTGAATTTGTTTATGTTATTCTTAGCACATATGCATATTTTAATGTTTTATATCCAAGTTTTTAATGTTTCACTTTTTTGCTTTTGTGTTTAAAAATGTTATATTGGTTATCTGTTCCTACGTAACAAACGATTTCGAAACTTAGTGACTTATTAAAATGAACATTTATTATATTATACTTTCTATGGTCAAGAAACTGGAAATAGTTTAGCTGGGTCATATGGCCCTGGATCTCATAATGCTTCAGTAAAGGCGTCAGCCAGTACTGTACTCATCTCAAGGCTCAAGTGGCAGAGGATACTCTTCCAAGATCATTTAAGTAGCTGTTAGTAGTTCCTCACATGTTGGACGGAGACTTTAGTTCCTCACTGGTTAGAGGCTTCTCCGTAGGTAAAACTCGTGAACTGTCATCTGGTGTTCATCAAAGGTAGCAAGTAAGAGAACAAGGGAGGGTGAGCAATAGCAAATGGTAAGGAGGTCACGGTCTTTTGGAAACCTAATACAATTTCATCGGTTTGTTGTATTCTATTGTTTAGAATTAAGTCACAAAATATAGCAGGCGCTCAAGGGGAAATGGCTTCATGAATACGTGTTTATATATATGTAGTCAAACATCATTAAGAGTTATAGTAAAGGCCTACCACATAGGCCTTTCAGAATCTTCTAACAATTTTATGTGAATGTGTGTGTGTATATAACATCTTTTTTGGACTTTTGTTTTTTCAATAGATTTTCAAATTTAATTTGTATGTTTTTGTAAGGCATTTTAATATAAATATAAAAATTTATTTAGATGACAAAATTGTGTTAAACATGTTATACACGTACTCCAATATAACAAATAATGGGATAAGCTTTCAGTAAACACTGTCAATTTTCCAGTTAACTTGATTCATGTTTACTATATGCTCTCTTTTTCTCTTTTTTTTAATGTTGTGTATTTTAATTCAGGGAATTTATTCTCAAATGTATTAGAGTGGAAAGTAGAATTATTAACACTGAGCAGAAGAATAGTAAACTATGGATCATGTTTCACTGAAGTCTTTTAGGTATACTTTACCCATATCCTGCAATACCATCTTATTAAAGTTTTATGATTATTAGGGTCAGAGTTATCCAAACTATGGAAAAGTTTGGAAAGAAGAATTATTTTTTCTAACTCTGCATGAATAAAAAGATAAAATTTAAGGTAATTTTAAGATAAATGAGACTCATTATTTAAGTATATAATATCCTTGTTATACATGTGATATTCTCAAGACTGCTGCTGTTATTCTTTTTATATTTGAATGAAGACTGTACATGTAAAAGTAATTTTAAATAATGGTTCCTCTCAACCCTTTTCATATTGATATGGCCAATCTGAATATCTACTTCAGTTTACCCATAAAGTAAAGACATTGTTTTAACCTTCTACAACTGAAACATTTTCTTCCTTCAATTTTAGAGAATACATTCTTGTAAGAATAAATGTAATTCCTGTTTCATGATTTTTTAATTTCAAGTATTTGATTTTTTTGTCTTTTTTTTTTTAAATTTTTAACATGTCACACATTTGGTACCATGATTTTTATTTCAAGTATTTAATTTAATATTTTAGTATATTTAGTTTACTTTTGTATTTAGTATACTGTTAATATTGTCCAGTCCTAAAATGATACTCTATTGAATAATCTCAAAATTTATTATTTATGATATTTATTTTAAAAACTACAAAATTGCTATCCCTAACTAAGGCATTTGGTAGAAATAACTTTGGAAAAAACAGAAAACAAAAAAACAAACAACAACAAAAAAGTAGACTCATAACACTAGGCTATTCATTGAGTTCACTGCTTAAGATATCCTTCCATCCAAACTTTTCAACTCTTTGTAGAATCTCTTGATACTTCTTAAGTAAACAGTAAATTTTCAAGAAGTTTCAAATGGTTTTTCTTTACGTTTTCAACCTTCCACTTTAAACTTAAGTTACTCTCTATTATGCCACAATAGTTTAAAAATGAAAAAATGCTCAAGTATCCTCCCTGCTTAAAATTTGTCAACAGCACATGTCAAGCTACAAACTAGTTTACATGACTACAAGATTTTTTATGATTCTGAAAAATTCCTTATCCTTCCAAAGCAGATTTATAGTAGCCTCTCCTCCAAGTTCCTGTAGTTACTACTTCATGCCTTCTTCTAATTGTTCACACATTTATTTATTCATGCATGACCAGATAGTGTACTAGGCACTAGGGATGCAATTTTGAGCAAAATCAATACTTATAATAAAAAATTGAATAATTTTTTCACGTGTCATTTCTACAACTCTTATTCTCAAAAAAAGTTTCTTTTAAAGGTTGAAGAAAACACATCCATCTGCAGCAATTAGCATAATGTATGACTTCTAAATTTTTAATAAAATAAACTTAGGTTGTATTATAATGTAACAAACACGCCATTGTGCTTCCATTTCAAACTATAATTTCCTGTTTGTGACATAATCCCAGATATTTTCATATCTGTCATATCTATAGATTCTCTCCTGTGCATGGAGTATTTCTGTTTTATTCAGCACTGTATTTCCGGTAATGAGTACACTATTTATGCTTAATAAATGTTGAGTTTGAGATTTAGTATTACTTTTTTCACTAAAACTTCCTACACATCCAGAATGTCTGTTTCAAAAGTTAACCAGAGAAGAGTTTCAGGTCACTGAATGATCAGTAGCAGTGTGTCAGGCAAATGACCAGATTCCTAAGCACACAAGAAAATGAATAAATCTCCTGCTCAACTTTTACATTTCCTTTCTATCGAAT
>RJWJ010043584.1:0-12539 GCA_004363605.1 Indri indri | reverse complement strand
AGCAAGAGCGAGACCCCATCTCTACCAAAAAATAGAAAGAAATTAATTGGACAGCTAAAAATATATATAGAAAAAATTAGCCGGGCATGGTGGCGCATGCCTGTAGTCCCAGCTACTCGGGAGGCTGAGACAGTAGGATTGCTTGAGCCCAGGAGTTTGAGGTTGCTGTGAGCTACGCTGACGCCACGGCACTTGCCCCGGGCAAGAGAGTGAGACTCTGTCTCAAAAAAAAAAAAAAACAAAAAACAAAAAAAACACATATATTAAAAAAAATTATAATAATTCCCCTCTACAATAAAACAGCAGGGGTACTATAGTTGCAATCTTTGTTAACATCACAGGGAAACTGAAAGAAGCTGCTAAAAGGTCCATTTCATTGCTTTATGGACACATCTTATATATTAGAGATTTCTGTCACTCTAATCCTTACTTAATTAACAAGTTCTGTGTTATGTCAAAAATAATTATAGTGTTTTTCTCTCAAAGCAACACCTTCTTTCAAGCAACTATATTAGTGATCTAGTATTAGTGATCTAGTTTCCTAACATAACAGAAAATTTAAGGAGTAAATAGAAAATTACCCTAAGGCTTCTTTGGAATAGTACTCCATTAAAGTAATAAGACTTTGGAGATTTTTGTCAAGACTGAAAACATGACCAACAGCTGATCTTCCCACAGGATTAAAAGTAATCAAATAAAGATTGTGAAGGGTTCCCAAGAGATCTGAATGGTCAGTTTCTTCACTGGCTGTACAACGCTGAAAATGGCTGAATAGTTCAGTAATACACTGCAACGTCTGTGTTGAATCCTGTAGCCATAAGGCAAATGCATCATCAATAACACCATCAGATTGGAGACCTTCTTCTTCATCTTGATCATAAAGGTGACACAGAGCTCGGATCAACAAATTTGTTGCTTCATATTCCGACATAAAAAAAAGAAGACCCTTTTGTGACTGTGCAAGAAACTTTAAAACATCTTTTGTGGCCTGCAGCACACCAGGGTGGGCACTTGTTACTGGAATTGATAGAAGCAAGGTAACCAACTCCAAGAAGTGATGACTATGAAGATACCTGTGGACAAGTTAATTGACATATGTCAAGTCAATGCAAAGCATTCTTCATTCATTCAATATTCACTACACAGGAAACCAATAAAATTTTTTAATGACCATAATCCTTATCCTCAGTAATATACTGCTTTAAATGAAAACGTAATGTGAGAAGCAAGTCTTCTCCCCACTAGGCCAAATAAAAGTGAAAGTTCTGTGAGGCTTTCTCCTATCTACTACTCAACAGATGTTCAATAAATAATTGCTGATGAGTTTTCTCTTTCCAGAGTTAACCCTGACTTTAAATTCCAGGCCTTTTTTCTAGGCCACTTATCAAATGCTCATTTTTCACCATGGTCCTACTCTACTCATGCCATATCGCTATGTGTGTACTAGTGTAGCTAGGAAAAATACAGTATATGTACAGTCAGCCGTTCATATTTGTGGCTTCCACATTCAACCAACTGTGGATTGAAAATATTTTTTTTAAATGCGTCGGTACTGAAGAGGTACAGATTTGTCATTATTCCCTGAACAATACAGTATAACAACTACTCATACAGCCAATTAATTATTGAAATTATACTAGAGGATGTACAAATACTATGCCATTTAATACCAGAGACCCGAGCACCGATTTTGATACCCAATCCCCCATGGACACTGAGGGACAACTGTACTATAGAAAAATGTTGTAGGCCGGGCGCGGTGGCTCACGCCTGTAATCCTAGCACTCTGGGAGGCCGAGGTGGGCGGATCGTTCTGAGCTCAAGAGTTCGAGACCAGCCTGAGCAAGAACGAGACCCCGTCTCTACCAAAAATAGAAAGAAATTAATTGGACAGCTAAAAATATATACAGAAAAAAAACTAGCCGGGCATGGTGGCACATGCCTGTAGTCCCAGCTACTCGGGAGGCTGAGACAGTAGGATTGCTCAAGCCCAGGAGTTTGAGGTTGCTGTGAGCTAAGCTGACGCCACAGCACTCGCCCCAGGCAAGAGAGTGAGACTCTGTCTCAAAAAAAAAAAAAAAAAAAAAAAGAAAAATATTGTATATTCAGATTTACTATAGGAGATCTCAATTAATATCTCTAGCAGAAAAAACTGTCAAACTATCAATTTTTGATATGTGACTAATTAATATTACCGTACAGGTGGCTCTGTAGCGCAATGGATAGCGCATTGGACTTCTAATATTACCGTACATAGCACTCTTTTTATCAGATCTAAAAACTATTCTTTAATATACATACTCTCAGGGGAAAAAGAATGAATTTACCCAACACTCCAAAGTGGACGTAAATGCTATGGACAACTTCTTTAGGCATCAGTTTTCTTATGTGTATGGATTTCCTTGCTTACCGATAGGCCCTGCCAGATTAAAACTCTTTTTTTCCTTTTCTTTTTTTTAAAATGAGATGGGGTCTCGCTGTATTGCCCAGGTTGGACTCCTGAGTTCAAGCAATCCTCCCATCTCAGTCTCCCTAAACTCTTCTAAAATAAACTTTTTCAAAATGAAACTTAACTAGACTTTAAAAAAAAAAAAAAACCAAAACAGTATTTTTCCAAAAATTCAAAAGTGGGGGGGGGGGGTTCTGTAAAGACATTTCTTAACCAAAAAAGAAGACCAACTTAATGAGAGTTTGTTAATTTTTTTTTTTTTTTTTTTTTGGAGACAGAGTCTCACTCTCTTGCCTGGGGCGAGTGCCATGGCGTCAGCCTAGCTCACAGCAACCTCAAACTCCTGGGCTCAAGCAATCCTACTGTCTCAGCCTCCTGAGTAGCTGGGACTACGGGCATGTGCCGCCACCATGCCCGGCTAATTTTTTCTATATATATTTTTAGCTGTCCAATTAATTTCTTTCTATTTTTGGTAGAGACGGGGTCTCGCTCTTGCTCAGGCTGGCCTCGAACTCCTGAGCTCAGAACGATCCGCCCACCTCGGCCTCCCAGAGTGCTAGGATTACAGGCGTGAGCTACCGTGCCCGGCCCAAATTTGTTAATTTTGAGTTAGGAAGAATATCGTAATTTTTTGAATGCTAAAAAGCATAAAAATTATTTAAAATTCTAATTCATTCTTTTCACAATTTTAGTCATTGTGAATGGTGACACAATAGCTTCCATAAACACCTGCCAAATTATTACTGATAAGTAAATTAAAGGCCAGAATTCATTCTTATCAAAAGTGAAAACTGCCTCTTCAGTCCTACTACTCCTTAAACTAATGCTTCTATTTCATGATAATAAACAGCCTCCCCCTCCACCCCAGTAACTGCTTACTACAACGTCAAACAAAAGACAAAACTCCAGAATTACTATGCTCTAAGAGCATCTTTAACCACCTTATTGGAATGCAGGCCTCAGACTGCTTATTCTTAGAGAGAGGCCTGCTTGCAAGGTTGGCCCTTGGCTAACACCCGGGAGCTTGGATTTCGGGAGGATTCCCACATACCCAACTGATAAGAATGGTTCGCTGTGCCTACATTACTTATGCAAATAATATGGCTATGCTGAACACCTGCTTTCCTTCTAGGAATCTGGAATTCTCATACATGATAGGCAGTGAATGCCTACATGGCTATCCCTCAATAAAAAGCCTGGGTGCCAATTAGCTTAAGTATTGTGCAATATATACGTATATTAAAACAACACACTATATCCCATAAATATTTACAATTATTGTTTGTCATTTAAAAATAAAAAAAGTCCTGGGTGCCAACTTTCTAAAGAGCCTCTCAACAGGCAACATTTCACACGTTATCACAACTTGTTGCTGGGGGACTAACGTGGGCCCTGTGTGACTCCAATGAGAGGACTCTGGAAGCTTGCGACTGGTTTCACCAGACTTTGTCCCACATACCTTTTTCCTTTGCTGAGTATAACTACATGCTGAGTCTTACAAATCCTCCTAGAGAATCTTAGTGATCTTGTGGTCGCTGACATATGACATTAGGATGTTAGTCTTGTAATCACTTCAAACTAATCCTTCCAAAATGCAATTATTTCTCCTTTCAAAATTCATTCTCTTAATTTACTAGTTTCTATCAATAAAACAAGTTCCTATTGTTACCGTGGGTAGAAACTTCTTTTGTCTTCTCACTTTCTCTCATCTACTAGGTCCTACTGCCAAGTCCTAGTACTGTAATTGCTCTTTCACAAATTCTTTCTATATTAGCACAATTATTTGTCTTTCCAGTCCCTATAAGTTGAAATATCAAGTATCCTTACACCAATAAGCATTACCTACAGATAAAAAACAAAATCAACAACATAAAATTGCTTTCAGTGATTTGTGAAATATATTTCCCAAAAATCAAACACATCATACCTAAAGAGAACAGGGTATGGATCATCCCTCTCTGGAGGTCCAGTAATTCGTGCCATGGTTGGAAAAGACTTAACAGGAGGCTGGATCATTGTATGAGGTGCAGTTTCCATTAAATGAAAAACTTCTTCTAGGAGGTTAATAAGCTTTTCTATTTCCCCTTCGCTTATATTTGAGGATTCCAAAAGATCCATATCCATAGAAGCTTCTACCTCATTTTCATATTCTGGGTTTGTTCTCTCAAGTCCAGCATCTGGGTCATGATCAGGTTCACTGTGGTTAGGAACAGATGAAGTCTTCTCTGCTAAATGGTCGCCAAGTCTTTTAATCTCTAACAAGACTTCATAGAAATGGCATTTTTGAAGAATAGCTGAACCAGCGGTGACAACTCTTACAGTCTGATCTAAAAGTATGAGTTCCAGAAGTTTTTGATAGCCACTTTTTTCACTCTGCCTACCTCTTAAAAAAGCTTCCATTCCTTCTGTCATACTAATGACACTGTCCAAAGCTTTAAAAGCATTTAACTTAAGAGAAGATGATACGTGATCAGCAAACAGAAGCTCAAATAATCCATTGATCACTCCTGCTTGCAGCAGTTCCATGACTCCTTGAGCCCCACATTCTGCTAGTGAGGACACTAATTTGGTCCCAGCTTTGAGCTGTCGGACATTTAAGGCGATGGGCTGGCGAAGGGCTACTTGCAGATTTAAAGCTTGCATGGTCCAGTCCACCAACTGGCCAAGGGAGTCTTGTTTTGTGTTTTTCAATTGCAAATAGCTTAATCCTTTTATTATTAAACTTGGAATTTCTTCTAAAGCTGTTACCCATCTTGCACCTCTCTCTTCTTGATACAAATCTAATAGTTCAGTTAATTTTACTGAGGCTTCTATTGCCCCTGAATTTTCCTTATCTGGACCTTGATCCTTTAGTCTACTGATTTCTATTTCAAAAGTTGTCTTGTATGGACAGCTGAAATATAAGAGTGGTACAAGCTCCCTGTCATATGGATCATATGTCATAGGAGGAACTGAAGCTAAATCTTCAGCAGTGTATTCAACATCGAAGTGTGGATACTTAAATGTTTCACGCTCCAAGTCAGCAATTCCATCTTCATCACTGGAAATTTGTTCATAGCCATCATCCCCTGAAAATTAGTTTGAATATTTAATTATTACATCATTGCTGTTTAATGCTGTTTAAAATCTGGTTGATCAAAAAAGTTTATTTAGTAGTATGGCAAACATTAAGAATTAATAATTTTCTCAACAAAGTTAACTTTTGCCCCAACATCTTATCCACAATTACCAACATTTTCTAATTTCCAATAGAATAATTATGGACAAATTTCTTAAGCAAATTCTTCTATCGTATCTGTTCAGCTTTACAACACACTTTGTAATAGATATCTTTTCCTCACAGAAATAAGATGAGAAATGCCTCAAAGTAACAAAAATACCTCTCTCAGGAGGGAAGAAATTGAGCTTGTCCTCTTGAGAGATTGTTTCCACAGAATTCCTCCAGCCCTTTTGACATTCCTTTGCTTAGCCTTAGCAATACACTGGTATTTGAAAAGATAAAGTCCTATAGGGGCTCGACACTGAGATAAGCCAGATGTCTTCTATTAAAAATTAAATAAGCCAGTCTCATTCTCTCACCTTCTCTATCAAAATATCCTCTGATAAAGAAAACTGCCTGCCTGAAATCTAACTACTTTTTGCCACTCAAATACAATAAACCTAAAAAAGATTATTTGGTAATCTGGGGATAAGAGAAGCTAAGAAAAGCATCACTCAATAATCCAATCATTTGTGTATTTTGTGAGAGGGCCCCTGTGATTCTGAAATGACACTCATTCTCACATCGCTACTGTAGAAAAAAGCCAAGGCAGATTATCTGTCATTTTGCATAAATGCCTTAACATTACATGCTATTTCTTAGACAAATGAAGAGTCAATTAGCTTGAATATCTCTCATGTTTTGCTTTCAAAGGAAAAACAAAGCCTAATTAAAGGACTGCATCATACTGCCACATGTCCTTGTGTAACTGAGACTCTTCTCCCTGAATTTCTAAAAATAATGTAACATTTTGCTAAAATATCTAGCTGGCAGACATCTTTAAGAATTCCAACCAGCTTACAACATCATTCCTTACTCTGAAAACAGCCACCAAATCCCTAACCAGCATGCATTTGCAACATGACTGTTTCCCTGGCCAAAGCTGATGGTATCAAGGGGCAACTCGTATTGTAGCAAGCCAAACAGAACCTCTCTCCTAGGAAATTGGAAATGGGACTGAGATATACAGTCAAGCAGTTCAGACTAGTTGGTTAAACAGAGGAAATTAAAGCTGTGGGGTGAATAAATAACAGTTAATTGACAGAGAGAGAATAAAGCAGACACAAAAAGCACAGAAAAGATGGAAATCTCATTTTCAGTCATGCCTTGAGGTCCAGCTACATTCTGACCCTCAGTTCCTTTTTTTAAATATTTTTTCTCCCTCTCTTCCTCCCCCCACCCACCTTTTTTTTTAAACAGACTCTTAGATTTCTTGAAACCCATTTATCTTTTGTTTTTTTGAGGCAGAGTTTCACTCTGTTGCCCTGGGTAGAGCACAGTGGCATCATCATAGCTCACTGCAACCTCAAACTCCTGGGCTCAAGCGATCCTCCTGCCTCAGACTCCCAAGCAGCTGGGACTACAGGTGTGCACCATGACACCTGGCTAATTTTTCTATTTTTAGTAGAGATGGGGTCTCACTCTTGCTCAGGCTGGTCTCAAACTCCTGAGCTCAAGCAATCCTCCTGTCTTGGCCTCTCAAGAGTGCTAGGATGACAGGCATGAGCTACCATGCCCGGCCCCATTTATCTTTGCTATAAATTCTCTTGCATTCTTCAACGTTACATTGAAATAAATTTCTAGTACTTAAAACCAAAAGCCCCAGCTGACATAACCCACCTTCACCTTCTTCATCTTCTTCACCTTCTTCTTCCTCATCTTCCTCTTCCTCCTCAGGGATGCTGTCTATTGTATGACGATCATCCTCATCCTCATCCTCTTCTTCCTCTACATCCACATCATCTTCATCATCTTCTCCTTCTTCTTGCTGTTCCTCTTCTACTTCTCCTTCATCAGAATATTGACCTTCCTGGGGAACAGAATTCCGATCAGGAGAAATGGGCTCAAAGTAATCTTCTCTGTGAGGAGCATCCTCTTCTTTGTCACCAGACACTGAAAAATTGAGGTTTAAGGCACACATTATTTTAATGGTTTAAGTAATACGAGGCAGCAGGATTAAATAAGGCAACTACTTAATGATATTTTGGATGTTTTAGCTGATAAATACCCTTTAAAAAGGTGGGAGAATTACTTGCTTTCAAAAAACATTAAGTGTATACACTGTATAACTTCATATAATGAGAATTAATAAAGTATACTATTTAATGTTCTAGTACCATAAACAAATCCTTTTCTTCTTAGGTATTAAGTAACTATACAGATTTTTCTCTTTTCCAATACATACTACTTATTTTTTAACTGGTACTCTTTTGTACATGTCACTACAGCAAATTAACACTTTATTTTCAAAGTAATGTTGGCACGGTTTCAAATGAATTAAGTAATTTTTTTTTAACAAGATCACTTATCAATAGAAAAATACAAGGAAATATTGTACAGCATAGGGATGGGGGGATTCATCAACTTTTAATTACCAGCATCTAATTTCTTTTCTTTAATCAAAAAGCACTGCTAAGACAAATCGAGAAGAAAAAAACCTAGCACTGATTTTATTTATACCTGGCAGAGGCACAGGATCATCTTCATCATCATCAGGTGGAGGGGGTCCTGGAGGAGTTCTTGGTCCCCTTGGCTGTGGTCTTGGAGGGCTTCCATTAAACTGATCTTCTTTCTCCCCATCAGCTAGAGTTTTATTAGAGACAGAAAAAGAACTTTCAAATCACAGTTGACCCTTGAACAACACAGGTTTGAACTGTGTTGGGTCCCCTGATACTCGAAATATAGTATTCACAGGATGCCAAACCCACATGTATACAAAGGGCCAACTTTTCCTACATGCAGTTTCCTCCGGGCAGACTTCGGGATGATTGTATTAAAGTATAGGGAGATGAATGCATGAAAAAATCCTTTTCAACATTTGAGATTTTCATCTTCAGAATTTATTGACAATGATCTTTTCCTTCCTAGTGTCTTAACAGAAATTTTGCTAAATAATCTATATTGGTAAAGTTAGAATTTCGGAATTCTCACATACCAAAATGTATACATTCTTTGGCATAATCGCAGAGAAATGAAGACTAATTTTTGTGCGAAAAATATAAGGCCAATTTGTAATAGCCAAAAACTACAATAGAAACTACCCAAATTCCTTCAACAAGTGAAAGATTAAATAAACTGTTGTACATTCATACTATTAATACCACTCAGCCATAAAAAAAGAACTATTGATATACATAACAAAGTGGACAAAAACCTCAAGGAAATTATCTTGAATGAAAAAAGTCAATCTCAAAAAGATACAGTATACCATTTCTGTAACTTTTGTAAAATAATATAATTATAGAGATGATGAACAGATTAGAGATGAGTGGGAAAGACATGGCTATAAAGGGGTTAACATGAGGAAACCTTATGGCAACGGTATAGTTAAGTATCTTGATTATGGTGGTGGTTATATAAGGCTACACGTGACATTAAAAAGCACCAAGCTACACACGAACGCGTACATGTCTAACTGGTGCAATCTAAACAAGTTCTACAGATTGTACCAATGCCAATTTTCTGGTTTTGACACTGTACTATAGTTATAAAAGATGTTAACACTGGGGGAAGTTAAAGAATACACAGGACTTCCCTGTACATTTCTTTGCAACCTCCAGCGAATCTGTAATTATGTCAAAGTAAAAAGTTAACAGAACAAAATGTTAAAGTAACTGCTATACATGTCAAGCATTGTCATAAGACTAAAGATACAAATATAAGTAAACATACTCTCTTTCCACAAGGAGCTCATTCTGGCAAAAAAGACCAATAAGCACAGAAGGAAGAAATAAAGGAAAAATAAAAGTGAAAGACTAACTATGCTTAAAAGGTAAGATATAAGAAAAGAGATAAAAGTGCAGTGTGTGACCACCATTAGAGAAAAAGAGCTTATACCACATTACTAAATCAGGATTAATAGAAACAAAACTCATTTTATTTGTACTCACAAAATACTAAATGTAAAGAAATTTTTTCCCTAACGATCTCAACTGTAATTTCAAAATGTAATCCTGCATTTCCATTCATTCATGCATTCATTCATAGAGACACGGTCTCACTATATTGCCCAGCCTGAGCTCAAACTCCTGGCTCCCTCCTCAGCCACCCAAGTAGCTGGGATTACAGGCATTTGCCACCGTGCCTGGCTCTGAATCTCCTTATTTCAACTCCTTACAGTAATTAGTACTGGAGTAAGGAGAAGAGACTCCTGGAAACATAAGCCCAGCTGCCTACCCTACAGAAAGAAAGCCACTGAAGTGTACTGAAGTTCTTATTTTTCTTGTTTCTAGCTAATGAGCAAAAGGTTCTCTAAAGTAGGAGAAATCTGCATTAGTTAAGATTTATACATCTTAAAAATCTGAAACTCACTCCTGAAAAAAATCTTCCATTAACATAAGTATTCCAGGAATACATATCAAACTTCCTGCCTACTCTTCAATTAGTTTAGAGATAATTTTGACAGTAAACCATGAATAGCTACTGGATTGTATTATCATTAACATATTTTAAATGGGGAAAACAAATCCCCTTAGGTCAATTTAAAAAGCTCTCTAGGAAAGTAGAGGAAGAAAATAAATTGTAAACACTTCAACATAAAAAGAAATTCTTATAGGAAAGAAAAAGAGACTGCCAGATATCTTGTCAAGTCTTAAGCAAAGTTCAAAAGGTAGGTGAGCTCTTTGAATTACCTTTTCTTAATATAATGGACATAAGTTTCACTGACAAGAGCAAATTTAAAATTCTCACCATGTTTTGGATTCCTTTTCAAACTTGGCTGTGGCTGGGGAGGTGGTGGAGGTGGAGGTGGTGGTGGTGGAGAGTCTCTGTCATGACTTATCACTCTATCCACTGATCCATATATTGCCAGTGTCAGACAGTTATACCAGCCTCTTAGCACCAGACCATCAGTATTCACCTGGTTTGTAGGGGTAAAAAGACCTTCCAAATTAATGTTTTAATATGCCAGAAGTAAACTGGTTTCAAATTAATTTGTGGCTCAACTAAAATCTTTAAAAGTATGCTGTAAATGCAAAGGTCAAATTGGTGAAATTTACCAAGAGGTACAGCTTTTATATGGTTCTCCATGATTACCATAACTAAACCTGTCCTAAGACTACATCTTCCCAGTCCTGTAAGTTTAACCAGATTCCCACCCAAGAGAAGAGAAATGAGAATAAAATTAAATGGAAGTTATTGCTAATTAATAAATTAAACCTCAGTAGCTACAGGGATAGTTGATGGGAACAAAAGTACAAATTGTGCCCAGCCTCAAGAATGACAAAGTTCATAAAATTGTATAGCATTCCTCTTACATACCCAAATCATATATGCAGGTATATTTTATGTACCCATATTGTACTTAAAAAAGGGAACCCAAAGGCATTAAGTAAATTGTTTTTACAAAGAAACTTTCTCCTAAAAATATCAAAGACTTTGCCAATGCCATTAACCCCCAATGTTTCCTCATAAAATAAAAATAACTTTATGCTTTTCAAAGCTGATCTATCTTAATGACTGGATCTTTACAACTATGACAGTTAGAACAAATATTATTGTTACCTTTTAATAAATAAAAAAATCAGAGTGTCTGAAGAAGAACCTGCTCCAGAAACCAAAGCCCCTGACTTCTGGGTTCTCATTACATTCCACCATACTGGGTAAAGATGAAATTCTAAGTGTTACTGGGGCCCCTTCTGGAGGCACAATAAGGAAGAAAGAATTTAATATTCTCCTTGCTGGACTATACAGGGAAACTGGGGACCAGAAGGCTCTAAGTCTACGCCCAGGAACTGATAGACTCTCAGCAGAAATCCCTTTGGGAGGAAGATAAACAGATAACGATGATAATTTTTAGTCTAAACAGGATGCAGAGGATTAAATAATCATGCCCACCCCCAAAATCAAACAGCAAACTGTAGTCCCGTATGAAATCATAATTATTTTTGCATTTCGGATCTTCCATTAGCTGTTTCTAGAATGGCAATTGCTGTATTAAGACAAATGGCATACTTTTGATAAGAAAGAAATATGAAATACGTATTTTTAAAGAAATCTTAATTAAGGCACAGTAATATCTAATAACAATTTCCCTATCATCTTCTGAATTTGCTCACCTTAATAAAAGAAGGGAAAGCACAAATGCTGGTCTCTTCCTAATTCAAGTATATAACTAGGGGAAGAAGAGCTTTATAGGTAAAGAATGACATTACAATGTTTTTACTCCACTTTAAAATAGCTTCTGGATGCAAGAGGAATCAGATAAGAAATGATGACATTCTGCAGCACTAAAACCAAATAAACTCACATTCTGCATCAACAATTTATTTGGATCACAAACTTTGAATAGAGGTGAGAACAAACAGCAATGACAAGTTGAAAACTGACTTCCACAATTACCTTTGAGTTGGGTCTAAAGATGATGGAAGTATTCTCATCATATTCCAAGCTGCCAAAAAGAGTGGGAATAAATACACAGGCTGAAACACTGAACATCATAGATGATGAAGTCTTTCTTGATTCAACTATTTTAATGTAATCAAATGCTGCATTTTTGTTTTGATTTAATAAGCCATGAAGTTTGGGTTTAATTTACTGCCCCCAAAATGTTAGCAAGAAAAAGAATATATCAAGTAAAAGAATAAATCGACCCCAAAATTCTGAATTAATTGGTTTGGGCTGAGTACAGGTATCAATATTTTTTTAAAAGCACCCCAGGTAATTCTAATATACAGCCAGAGTAGAGAACCATTGCATTACAGTTATACAAAAATGCGGACTACAACCAAAATGTAAGAAAAGCACCTATTTTTTATCAAGTGGCTACTGACATAAAAACAACCTAAAATATTAAAAACTATCTACTTCTTTTTTTTTTTTTTTTTTTTTTTT
>RJWJ010043583.1:0-12546 GCA_004363605.1 Indri indri | reverse complement strand
TTTTTTTTTTTTTTTTTTTTTTTTTTTTTTTTTTTTTTTGAGACGGCATCTTACAGCATCTTGCTCTGTTACTCAGGCTAGAATGCAGTGGTGCTCCATCATAGCTCTCTGCAACCTCAAAGTCCTGGGCTCAAGTGATCCTCCTGCCTCAGCCTCCTGAGTAGGTGGGACTGTAGGCGAGTGCCATCATGCCTGGATAATTTTTCTATTTTTTGTAGAGGTGGGGTCTCACTGTGTTGCCCAGGCTGGTCTTGAGCTCCTGGTCTTAAGCAATCCCTCCACCTTGGCCTCCCAAAGTGCTGGGATTACAGGCATAAGCCACCGTGCCTGGCCTGTTTGTGTTATCTTTATACCTATACTACATTGTTTTGATTTACCTTAACTTAAAATAAGGTAGTGTTAGTCCTCCAGCTGTATTCTTTTCCAAAGTTGTTGTGGATGTTCTAGGTTCTTTGCATTTCCACATTTTGAAATCAGCTTGTCAGTTTCTACAAAATAAAGGCACGCTGGAATTTTGATTGGGACTATATCGAATCTATTAATATTTGTGGAGAGAACTGACTTTTAACAATATTGTTAAATATTGCTTGTATTTAACAATATAAATTCCAATAACAATGTAATAAATAACAATAAAAATTCATTTAACAATGAATTTTCTGATATATGGACATAGTATATCTCTCCATTTATTTAGGAAAGATAAAAATTGAAAGATTAGACTGGGTGCGGTAGTGGTTCCCACCTGTAATTCTAGCATTTGGGAGGCCAAGGCAGGAGGATTGCTTGAGGCCAGGAGTTTGGACCAGCCTGGATAACATAGCAAGATCCCATCTCTACAAAAAATTAACAAATTGGTTTAATTTAGTGATTTCATTTTAATTAATTTTTCTCAGTAGTGTTTTGACATTTTCTATGTATAGGCATTACACCTCTTTCGTCAAATTTCTTAGTCTTTCACAATTTTTGATACTGCTGTAATTGGGTTTTTCTTTCAATATTTGATCATTGCTATTATGTAGAAATGCAATTGATATTTGTATATTGATCTTGCAACTTAGCTAAATTCACTTATTTTAATAGCTTTTTTTCTAGATTCCATTGGATTCTACACATAATCTACAAATAAGAACAGTTTTACTTCTTGCCAATTATCACTTATTTATTCATTATCAATATCTTCTGTTGTCACTGTTTCAGAGATTCTCCCCTTTTTCATTTCCTGTTGTTATCTTGGTCTTAGCCATTACTGTGGTTTTTTGTTTTTGTTTCATTTTTTAAAAAATGACTTAATGGCCTTCTGAACAAGTCTCTCTAATGCCGGCTAGTCTTCTCTCAGTCTGTCCTCCTTGTGGCCAGGAAACCTTGTCTCCAGAAAATGCCGGTTTCATTTTGTTCAAGGCCATATCATGATTCCCAGGTACCAATTGCATGAAGTTCTAACCCATTTATCCCCCCACATTGGGATTGTTCCCTTCCTGCTAATAATTGGCATCTGTGTTCACCAGTCTGACTTATTTCAGGCCAGTTCCCACTTAAGATAATAGATGAGGAGAGGGCATCACAGTTGAGATTGGGAGATTTGTTTGAGTTCCCACTTTGCTGCTTAATATCTATGTAATCTTGGGCAAGTTCCTTAATTTGGGGGCCTGTTTGCTTATCTGTAGGAAGAGAATAACACAAGAAGGTCTTTACAATATGTCGTGAGGATTAAAAGAGAAAACATGGTAATCAAAGCTGTGTGTTTGCCACACAATGTGGGTAGCCTGTAAATATTTAGCCTGGCACTGGTGTGAGCACTGAGTAAATGAGTAAATGCTTGCTTGCATATCTTATTTCTATACTGTTGTTTATGCTATTCTCTGATCCCTTTTCAGGCCTTGTGAATCTTCCTCATGTTTCAAGGTCAATGAAGCCCATTTCGAGTACTCATTTCCCTCCATTCTTTACATCTCTGTTGAGTTGGCATCTTATTATAATAAACTTGGGACTGTAACTATATCTTTTGAAAATCTTTGTATTACTCAAAATGCCCAACATAGATGTATTGTCAATGCTAAAATAACTAATTACGTGATTGTACAGTTCATTTACAGACAGTACAGCAAAATACTTTGCACAGTGACAGCCAAGTAAAGTTTGTTTTTGATGAGTTTAAAGTTTTAGGGGAAGCCAGGCCTGGTGGCTCACATTGTAATCCTAGCACTTTGGGAGGCTGAGGTGGGAGGATTGCTTGAGGCCAGGAGTTGAAGACCAGCCTGAGCAACATAGTGAAACTCTGTTAGTACAAAAAAATAAAAAAATTTAGCCAGGCATAGTGTCATGCCTGTAGTTCCAGCTACTCAGGAGGCTGAGGTGGGAGGATCTCTTGAGCCCAGAAGTTTGAAGTTTCTGTGATCTATGATCAAGCCACTGCACTGTAGCCTTGGCAACACTGTGAGACCCTGCCTCTTACAAAAAAAGTTTTAGGGACAAAGTAAGTTGAACTTTTTATGATACAATGGAAAGGTAAAAATATTTTTATCTGATTAAAGGTAGCTTTCAAGGAATAGTAATTACCTTTTCTTCCCCTTAATTTTGGTTTTGGCCATCAAACAGGTAGGGTTGTTCATGCAATAGGGTGGAAGTTTGGTAACTAAATCATTTCCTATCTGTGCCACTTCATAAACATTTTTAAAAATTACGTTGTTTCAGCTGAGTATTTCCTTAAGATTTACATATGCAGTCATACATTGTTTAACATCACTGAACGATGGTGATACATTCTGAGAAATGTGTCATTAGGTGATTTCATCATTGTTGGAACATCATAGAGTATACTTATACAAACCTAGATGGTGTAGCCTACCACACACCTAAGCTATATTGCTCCTAGGCTACAAACCTGTACAGCATGTTACTGTACTGAATACTGTAGGCAGTTGTAACACAATAGTAACTATTTGTGTTAATAAACATAGAAAAGGTACATTAAAAATATGGTATTGTAACCTTATGGGGCTACCATCATTGACTGAAATGTTGTTATGTGGCACATAGCTGTATATAGAGGTTTAAAATGGTAATCTGATAATATACTTTTTGAAAAACAGCTTAAAACTTTTCAGGTTCCATTAAGAAGTTCTGTGGTAAGACCATGCTGATCAGAGAAAGATTTATTGGGCTAGTTAACATTTTAGAATAAGGGGCTTCAAAACCAGAAGATGATGCAGATTACTGTTATTAGGTTATTAAGTATGAAATGTCCAATTTCCTTAAGTACTGAGTTTGACAGTTGATATCTCTGACACTTCACCTTTATACTTCTTGTTTTATTTTTATTGTGAAGGTACATTCTCAGTCTTTCAAATGCACATTGTGGCTTGTGATTATCTTGCAAAAAAATTTTTTTAGAGCTATTTTTGTGAAACCATGGATAAGTAAAAAAATTTGTGTTATTTTCAAACATGAGTTCTGTTGTGGAACCATTGCAGCGTAGACAGCTCAAAATATCGCCTAAGTGTTTGGAAAGGATGTGGCCAATGAATACAGAGTACGTGGCTGGTTTGAAAAGTTCCATTCTGGTGATTTTAATCTTGAAAATGAACCATGTGGGTGACCTGAGACCAAAGTGGATAATGATGAGCTGAAAGCTGTAGTGGAAGTGAATCACCTCAACCTATGCCTGAATTAGTAGCAAGGTTCGACATTACTATTCCAACAATATTGGACCATTTGAAACAAATCAGCAAGGTAAAGAAGCTGGGTAGATGGGTTCTGCATGAATTAAATGAGTGTCAGAAGAGAAATCATCTCGAAGCTTGCCTTTCTTTGCCGTCAAGGCATAAAGGCGAACCACTTCTGCACCATATTGTTACATGTGATGAAAAATGGATTCTTTTTGACTATCACAAGCATTTGGCACAATGGTTGGATCAAGATGAAGTGCTGAAACACAGTCCAAAACCAAATATTCATCCAAAAAAGCTAATGGTGTCTGTTTGGTGGTCCAGGGCTGGTATTGCCCAGTACAGCTTCATAAAACCCGAAATATTTGTGTTAAAAAGCCACACAAAGGACCCTTCCTTTGCATAGAAAGTATTAATATATTAATAATCTTGACATCTAGGGTACTTGTTTTTTTTTCTGTTTTTGTTTTTTTGAGACAGAGTCTCACTCTGTTACCCGGGCTAGAGTGCCATGGCGTCAGGCTAGCTCATAGCAACCTCAAACTCCTGGACTCAAGCGATCCTTCTGCCTCAGCCTCCCGAGTAGCTGGGACTACAGGCATGCGCCACCATGCCTGGCTAATTTTTTCTATATATTTTTAGTTGTCCAGCTAATTTCTTTCTATTTTTAGTAGGAAGGGGTCTCACTCTTGCTCAGGGTGGAAGGTACTTGTTGAAACATGTAACTGGCATATGGCCTGTAACTCCTGAATCTCTATTCTGATAGTATTTTGGAGTTGTGATCTACAGGGGTGCTGTTTACATTGACTATGATGTGAAAAGTAACCCCCTAGAGTTGTGTGAGTAGGAGGTTCTGGCTTAATGCCTTTGGCTCTACTAATAAAGTAATTTGGACATTGCTTAAGAGCTATAATTTAAGATGCATTGTGGGATGCTGGAAAGTAATATTCAGGCATCCAGGAAATCCAGGTTCTGAAACCAGGTACCAACTAGTACTTAGCTTTCCCTATGGTACCGTGGAGAATTTTAATTAGATGTCTCTTCCATTGCTAGTATTTTGCAATTGGGTGATGGATCAAAATCAGGAACAAAATCCAAGATTGAGGGTAATGAAAGGTGGCAGTCATGCAGTCCAGAGGTCAAGGGTGAAGTGATTAGAAACAGTTTAGGCCGAAGTTAGATTCATGATTTTAGTGTGGAATGTGAACGGAAATCTACGCACCTGCCCTGTCTCCATTGCGTGGAGGTTGGGTGGTCATCATCCTTAGATTATACTATGAGTTCATGGAAGGGACTGGAAACTGATGATTCACATAGCAAGGAAAGAGAAGGTGAGTTTCCTTCTCCCCTTAGGTCTAGCCCTTCCTAGGGCTGAAGATGAGTTCCTTCTCCTGCCCTACTGCTCAAGCAGTGGCTTGATTGTGGTAGACAGGCCTCGTACATTCTAGCCTAAGCTGATACCTTACCACTCTGTTATGTTCCCTGTATGAAACCTTTTTTTTCTTTCCATTTCTGTCAGTTATAAGTGCATTTTCCCAACTCATCTGAACTCAAAACTCACCTGTCTTCTCCCTGAAGCCTTTATTATTGCCTAGCTGGAAGAGAGTTTTCCTATCATTTTTGGTACTTTTTACTTCTTACTTTTTATTATATCTGGTGCTGGGTGTACATTTATCCTTTTACTATATTACAGCTGTATTGAAAGCAGAGACTTTGTCTTAATTATTTGTCTTTGCATCCCTTAGTGCTACAATTTTAATGTACAGGGGAATCACATGAAAAACTTACTAAAATTTGAATTCCTAGGCCCTCCCTCAACAATTCTGATTCCTTGACTCTGATTTGGGCCTGGGTACCTACATTTTCACAAGCTTCTCTGGTCAGTTTAAGCAGGTGGGCCAGGGGAACCGTATGGCTTACAGGGTCTAGCCTAGTACTTGACTTGCTCTTCAGAGAGCATAGTATTATGTGTTGACTGAGTGAGTAAATCAGTGATCAGTTAAAACCAATCTGATCAGTTAAAACCAATCATTTACTGGTATGTCTGCTAGGAGAAATGATCTTAAAACTGTCAGGAACTAGATTTGTTTTGTTCCTGGCTACCTAGTGTTCTATAGATTTTTGTGAGTTGTGTGAACTTTCTGTAACTTCAGTTTAATGTGCCCTTTGATTTTAGTTTTAAAATTTCTGAACATTCTCGATTATACTACATAAAAAGCTAATGTGGACATATATGCATTTGAGTTTTATTGATTTTGCCTTTAAACCTACATGTCTCTTTTAAAAATATCTATCTGTAGCATGGCTGTCTTACAGAAAGTGATATCTCCATTCTTTGGAGGAACTAACCGAAGTCTTTCTTACTGATTCTTAATTTGCCCCATTAAATCATTAATTTCTATTGATACATTGTTGTATTAGATATTGTAGGGAAAAACAAAACACGTGTATACTTAAAGATTTTCTGGTACATGAGGGTGCTTAAGACAAACATTAAATAGTTAAGAGAACACTCAAGGCAGTATGAACGTAGGACCAAACAACCAATAATCTACATCAGTAAAAGTAAATAGTTACTGGAATTCAGAGAAGGGGGAGATGAATGAGACTAGAGAACCTAGAAAGTCTCCAAGGAGAAGGTTACAGGAGCTGAATCTGAAGTTGTTTTAGATTTCAGTGAGAGGAAAAGGGCATTCTTAGAGGGAACAAGAGGGAAGAACATACGAAGATTCGTTTTACAGATGAATAAATGGAGGCTCAGATAGAGAAGGTGAGCAACAGATGAGGTGATAATCCCCTGACCACTGCTCTACTTTGTGTAGCATTGGGAGGTTTTCCATTGTTGCCAAGTAGAAGACAAGCAATGTTATAATAACCATGTTTAAAAGCAATGATAATTCCCGACTTTATGATAGTCTGAAAAGTCAGAACCAAAATTTTTTCTAAAATAATTATGAATTTGACAGAGTTGATTTTCCATTAGGATACTTAGCTTGGTGTATTTTCAGAAATATCTAAGAAAAACTTAAATAATAATTATGTCTTGCTTTGTATATTCATTTAATACATATTTATTGTGATGAGTACATGCCTGGCCTTGCTAGGAGCCGAGGATATTCAGTAATCAGTTCTTAGTTCTCATCTTACTAGAATAATTGGCCCAGGCGACTGTTCTTTATTTCTTGAAACAATTTCTTCATTTGGTTTCTAGGGCACCACACTCTTGTTTTTCCTCCTATCTCACTGGCTGGCTGTACCTTCTCAGGATCCTTTGATGATGCTTCTTTTTCTTCTCTCTTTCTTTCTCTTAGCATTGGGGTACCCAATTCAGTACTTGAAGCTCTTGTCTTTATACTCATTTCCTTGGTGTTCTCATCAAATCTCATGGCTTTAAATACTATTTATGTACTTACCACTCTCATTTATATCTCCAGCCCAGCCCAGATCTGTTCCCTGAACTCCAGAATGGTTTGTTTGTTCACTTGCCTGTTGGGCATCTCCACTTGGCTATCTAATAGATACACTGAATAACGTCCAAATCTGAACTTTTGATTTTTCCTCTCAAACCATCTCTTCAGCCTTCCTTAGTCCTTGCCTTTGACCACAAACTTTAGAGTTATCCTTGATTTTTTTTTTTTTTTTTTGCCTCACCCACATCCAGTAAGTCGGGAAATCCTGTTTGCTCGAGAATGTATCCAGAATCCGAATAGCATCTTACCTTCACCTCTCCCATTTTGGTCCAAACCACCAGCATCTCTGGCTTGGATTATTGGAGTTGCTTCCTAGTTTTCCCTGTTTTCAGTCTTGCCCCTCCATCTGTTTTGAACTTAGCAGCCAGAGTGATCCAGTTTAGTCAGGTCATGTCAGTTCTCTGCTCAGAACCGTGTTAATCACTCCCATTTTACTCAAGGTAAAACCAAAGTTTTTTCAATGGCTTTCAAGCTTTCTATGATCTGTTCCCTTCTGTCTGCCCACCACTTGACCTCTCAACTCATATCCTGCTACTTTCTCAGCTCCAGCCACATGGATCTTGAAGTTCCTTGAATACTCTAGGCCTGGTCTTGCCTTAAGACCTTTACCTAAACTGATCTTTTTTTAATCTATTTTACGGTTCATTTCTTCACTTCCCTTCTGAGCTAGGCCAACCATGCTACCCTATTTAAAATCGTACCCCTGCGCACACCATTCCACTTAACTAGCTTATCATCCTCTAACATACTTTATATTTTACTTTTTTTTTTTTTTTTTTGGTGAGACAGTGTGTTGCTCTGTTGCTTGGGCTAGAGTGCAGTGGTGTCATCATAGCCCACTGCAGCCTCGAACTCCTTGGTTTAAATGATCCTCTTGCCTCAGCCTCCTGAGTAGCCGGGACTACAGGTCTGCACCACTATGCCCAGCTGCTTTTTTTTATTTTTTGTAGAGGTGAGGCCTCACTATTGCCCAGGATGGTTTTGAACTCTTGGCCTCAAGCAATCCTCCTTGCTCTGCCTCCCAAGGTGCTAGGATTACAGGTGTGTGCCACCACACCCGGCCTATATTTTGCTTAGTAATTTTGTTTATTGTTTGTCTCCCCTTGCTAGAATGTAAGTTCTAAAGAGGCAGGGATTTTTGTCTATTTTGTTTATTGATGTATCTCCATTGCTTGGAACATGGTCCAGGTATATGGTAGATGCATAATAAATATTTGTTGAATGAATAAAACTGTAAGCAAAGTAGACAGGTGGTCTCTGCTCTTAGGAAATTTATAGTTTGTGATTTGTTATCTCCAAATGAAGTTATCCATATTTTCTACATTTTTTGGTATGTGTAATTTAAAATCTTTATGAAATAATAGGCATTTTAAACTTTGGGAAACAGTATTTCTTAAAAAGAGTGCAATCTTGAAGTGGGTTTTAAATCAAGTGAAAACTGTAAAACATAAAAATAAGAAAAGCTATGTGCCAGAAAAGGTGATAACTTGACCAATTTTTGAAAAATACCTCTAGGTCATTTTGGATCTTAATTCATTGCTGTGGAACACTTAATTACAAAATGTTCTGTTTCCTTGAAATAAAAAGTAAATTATTTGGCTCATTAACGAGATTCACAAATGAAATGAATTTAACTCTCATTAAGGTTTTTTATTTCTTTACCCTTCTGCAATCTACCATAAAAAACAATAAATTTCATTTAAACTCAAAACTCTGTGATAGAAAATCAAGTATGAAAGACTTTTGAACAAATATCCAGTGTTGAAGTGAACGTAAATAGAAGATATATTGATGCCAACTGAGGAAATATGATTAGACTTAGTCAATAAATAAATCTGTTAACATAATCTGTCATGTGCCAATTTAAATAATGAAAGCATTGCTGTAGGAGGATGTTTTGTTAAATGTCCTACAAGGCCTGTATCTTTTTGTTCAAGCCCACAATGTGGTAAGCATGTAATAGTTGGTTATTAATAATACTGAATTTTCTTCCTCTTAAACTGTTTATCTGAGGGAGGAGATTAAGTTATTTGTACATAAACTGCTAATATATCTTATCTGTTAGTGACTGAGACCTTTTTCCTGAAGATTTGCAATGACTTCGTAATAGAATAAACATTTTTTGTCATGATTTTTATATAGGAAACTAATGAGAGTTATTATTATACCTGG
This sequence comes from Indri indri, assembly GCA_004363605.1. Classification (NCBI taxonomy): domain Eukaryota; kingdom Metazoa; phylum Chordata; class Mammalia; order Primates; family Indriidae; genus Indri; species Indri indri. The sequence goes on along the minus strand of RJWJ010043583.1, from coordinate 3,236 downwards.
CCTTAGTGGCCACATCTAAAAACTAAATTTTTAGTTGGTGTGAATTTTAAATCTCTTTTCTTTGCTCTAAAAAATTAGTTTAGCTTACCATGGCCTATCTGGATATATTTCTTTTCAATTAAGGTTTACCACTTGTAATAGCAAAGAAATATAACTTTACATTGCCTCTTTGTTTATTTCATTTCAGAGCCAGAGTTTGTTAAAAGTGTGAAATATCAGGCCTTATTAAGGGAATTTTTAGGGAATAAAAAGTAAAATTTTCTTTTAAGATGCAGAGGAGTAATTACAATGAATTGAAGAATTTGTAGGGCTTTCCAATAGTATATATGAATTATATATTTATCTATAGGTTCTATAGTTATTTTAAAAAAGTAAAAGACTATTATTAACCTTAATATTTGTGTTTCTAACAGAGATGTTGACTGTATACTTGAAATACTGAATGGTTCAGTTTTTCTTATATCCTATGTTTCCTAGTCTGTTAAAATATAGCATATTGAAAGTCTGCTTAGCAGAAAATTAACTTAGGTGTACATAAAAAATCTGTATAGGCACTCCAAGTTTTTTGAATGAAGGCTTTCCAACAAAATTGTAAAAAGCTCTCTGTGAAGTGTGCATTGTTTTCCCACTAACTCTTACTTATGAAACCAGAAATATCTTACTGAAGAGTAGGAAGATGAAATAATCCCAATATATAAAGTAGAAAATTTTATAAGGAAGGCAGGATCTCTGGATTATTCTGGTTGTCTTAGGAAATTTAGTCTTTAACTGTGGCTTCAGTTTTATCTGGAGTACTGGGAGTTTTGATCTCTTATTATTAGTTGTGTGGTCTTTGGATTTTAGTTTCCTTTGGCTTCAGCAATAAGTATAGTTATCTTAATAAAAAAAAATATCGTAGGCTTTTCAACCTCAGATTTTCTGCACATATCAAAATAAATTCGACTTAAGAATGTAAAAAAGTTAAACCATGAGAATACTAGAAGAACATATAGGTGTATATTCTTATAATCTGGGATAGGAAAAATCGTTCTAAACATGACATCAAAATCAGATGACAAACTACAGATGAGAGCAGATCTCCTCAGAAAGTCAGGAGAAATTATCATGTAAAAATAATTCTTTTTTGTTAGGGCAGAACTTCTGGAATGGTAGAGTAAGGTGCTTGGTAAATCCTCTCCCCCAAAAGCAGATAAAACTCGACAAAATTGTCAAAAAAAAAAAAAAAACCAGTCATTTTAACTCATTGACTGCCACACTAGGGGAAAAAAACGTTTTCTTGGGGCCACGGTGTTTTATTATAAAAATGGAATAAAACAAAACGATCCTTTCTAATTTAATGAAAAAGTTATTATTTTTTCTTGTTTTCTCTTTGTGAGTTATATGCAACTTGAAAAAGTTCTTGAGGCTGCCAAGGTGAAGAGACGTGTGAGTTACATATGCTTCACGAGGCCCCAGGCTCAAAACTAGCCTGAGTTAAATACAACTCACATGGCAGTTAATGTGTTAAACTTGTGTAGCATTTTTTCCAGAAGCATTACTCAATAGCCAAAGAGTGGAAACAATCCAAATATCCATGAAGTGGTGAGCAGATAAACAAATGTGGTATTGTCCACCAATAGAATACTTACTCAGCAATGAAAAGGAATGAATCCTGACACATGCTACAATATGGAAGAACCTCAGAAACATTATGCTAAGTTAAAGAAGCCAGGCATAAAAGATGACACATTCCATGATTCCATTTATGTGCAATATCCAGAAATAGTAAATGTATAGGAACAAAGAAAGCAGATTAGTGTTTGCCTAGGGCTGTGAATAAAAATAAGATTTACTGTGAGGGGTGCTTTGGGGTGATGAAAATGTTCTAAAGTGGAATTGTGGTGATGTTGCATTGATCTATAAATTTACTAAAAATCATTGAATTATACAGTCAAAATGGGCAAATTTTATATGTATATTATACCTCAATAAACTTATTGAAAAAGTTGGGGTGGAGAATTATTTTTCTCCCCACCCCAGAGGAGTAGCCCAACTAAGGCGCATCTCTGCAGATGGCCCTAACATTGATGGCTGCTGCTTCTACTTTATTTTTTTCAGGTGTTGTGCGAGATTAAGGTAGCAGGAGGATAGAACACTAGCAATTAGGGTTCATGTTAGACACATCAAAGACACCAACTTTCTTTGTTTTTAAGTGTATAAAATAGGGTTCAATAAATACCTGTCTTACCTTAAAAGAATTTGGATATTTAGTTTTGTTTTTCACATAAAGGCTTCTGGAGGATATTAAGAGCCATAGATCTTAATAACTTGACAAATGTAATTATCCTCTACATTGCTCTTGTAAATAAGTCTATACCCTGAGGATGAATCACATCTTATTTGGGATGGGGCAGGGTAGCAAAAATGGCCGCAGTGTTTGAGAAAACCAGTTCTAGGTAAGTATTTTTTTTTGAGACAGTCTCGCACTGTTCCCAGGGCTAAAGTATAATGGCATCATTGCATCTCAGTTCATCCTCAAACTTCTGGGCTCAAGTGACTCTCCTGCCTCAGCCTCCCAAGAGCTGGGACTACAGGTGCTCGCCACGACACCTGGCTAAATTTTTTCTGTTTTTAGTAAAGACAGGGTCTCAGTCTTGCTCAGGCTGATCTCAAACTCCTGAGCTCAAGTGATCCTCCTGCCTTGGCCTCCCAGAGTGCTAGGGTTACAGGTGTAAGCCACTGTGCCTGGCCAATTTTTAATACTTATGGGCAAAGTAGTCTTGAAATTATTAATTTTTTTGCCATTTAAAAAGTCCCCCCATTTGGCTGAGCATGGTGGCTCATGCCTGTAATCCCAGCACTTTGGGGGCTGAGGAGGGAGGATCACTTGAGGCCAGGAATTAGCAACCAGCCTGGGCAACATTGCCCCCTCCCTACAAAAAATTAAAAAAATAAACTAGGGGCTGGGCGCGGTGGCTCACGCCTGTAATCCTAGCGCTCTGGGAGGCCGAGGTGGGCGGATTGTTTGAGCCCAGGAGTTCGAAACCAGCCTGAGCAAGAGCGAGACCTCGTCTCTACCAAAAATAGAAAGAAATTAACTGGACAGCTAAAAATATATATAGAAAAAATTAGCTGGGCATGGTGGCACATGCCTGTAGTCCCAGCTACTCGGGAGGCTGAGACAGTAGGGTTGCTTGAGCCCGGGAGTTTGAGGTTGCTGTGAGCTAGGATGACGCCACGGCACTCGCCCCAGGCAA
>RJWJ010043582.1:0-12541 GCA_004363605.1 Indri indri | reverse complement strand
CGGCCTCCCAGAGTGCTAGTATTACAGGCGTGAGCCACCTTGCCGGCCTGTTGTTGTCGGTGTTATATGTGTGTGTGTGTGTGTGTGTGAGTGTGTGTGTATGTTTGTGTGTGTGTGTGTGTGTGTGTGTGTGTGTGTGTGTGTCTAAGAGAGGGAAACTGGAAACCATAGGAGCGGGCTTCTGAACTCTTGCTGCCTTGACTCAAGTCTCTGCCTAGGGGAACTGATGGCTCTATCATCTGTGAGTCACCACCCACCACCACCACCCCCTGTCTGACCCAGGAGAAACCCTTCCCCCCATCCCAGACCTAAAATAAACTCTGACTTCCCTCCTCTTTCCACCCCCGTTTTGCTCAGAGCACAGGATGGATGGATGAAGGATGTTTGGTAGGGTGACTAGAACAGTCCTGGGAGATAAGATGCTTGGGTTCTCTTGGTGCTCCAGGATTCTGAACCTAGTGACTGAGACTGTGACTAGGTATCTCTGTAGAGACCAAACTGGAAGTTTTTCCAGGCTGGACCAGGTTGGGGAGATGCAGAGGGACAGGGACTAGGGGAAGGGTACTGACAGAAGAGAAGAAGAGCTAAGGGCATAGTGGGGTAAAAAATGTAAGACTCAGGAATCCAGAACAAGTATATCAATGAAGGAATTTCCCCCACTCCAGCTAGTGTCTTTTCTTCCAAACGTCCTTCAGTTTTTCTTTCTTTTTTTTCTTTCTTTCTCTCTCTCTCTCTTTCTTTCTTTCTTTTTTTTTTTTTTTTTTTTTGCATTTTTGGAGATACTAGAATTCTACAACAAAACGTAATGACCCCAGATAGGAAGTTAAAAGGAAAATGAGATCCTCTGGTGCGTCCTAAACATTGACCTTATTTTATTTGCTCACTCACCCCACCCGCATTACTTTCCTTTTTCTCCCCTTTGCTGCCATGTACCTACCTCTGGAGAGGAAAGGGGTGCCTGAAGCTTCTCAGCTCAAGGGCCTAGAAGCTGGAGGAGAGACCCATCTTGGGTGGGAGCTGTGGGCAGGAGTGTCAGCTTCCTGGGATGGTCTTCCCAGATGCAAGCACATCTGGAGCCCATCAGGAAGGACCTGGAGCATCAGGATTCCCAATGCACATCTGATTGGGGCTGTGAGGGGCTGAGGATGAACCAGGCGTTCCCTCCCACCTCCACAAGTCTGCCTGCCATTTCTGGCCCTCTCTTGGGAAGGATTATCACCAATTCTGACAGAAAGTCAGGGCACTGAAAGGGGCTGGGGAGGAGGGCAAGAGGGCCAGGGATTGCACTCAAAACCCAGACATGTTTGACTACTGTGGAGACGACATCATCTCTGATCAGGTAGGGGGTGTATGTACATAGAGCATAGTATGTCATCTGTCCTTAACACAGTGGCATGAAGTTGGGGATAGGGCCCGGCATGTCCTCCCCCTTGCTTTTCATTAGCAGGCATAAGTCTTCTCCCTGAGTTCTCTGGACCTCTGGCACTCCTCACCTCTCCACCTCCAAACAAACATACATACTCCTTGCTTGGCTGCAAATACCTCCCTGTCCATCGTCACCTCACAATGAACATATTTGTTTTCCAGGAATCACGTACAGGGCTAAGAATAGGTCTATTCCCTTGTCCTTCCCTTCAGGGAGATCTAACCTATCGGGGTGCTGAACTAGGGGGTAATTGTTTACAGCAATCCCTGCAAGGGTTCCAGGTGTTCCCAACAGCCAGCCCATAAAGGCACAATGGAGATTCTCTGGGGTCCAGCCCAGTGATATGCAGCACTCCTGGGGAGAAGAGCCCCTCCCCTTCTTCCAGAGCTACAGCTTGAGGAGGATCAAGCCTTAGCAGATTATTAAACAACTCCTGGACTCCAAGGTTTTGGCTTACTAAATTGAGAAAGTAACGTAAAAGAAGGTAATGATGTATACAATTCACAAATTTACAACTTACAAGTGGTTTATTTCTGGGTCTAATATACAAAAATATATTGGACTTCCTGCCTTACCTGTAGCAAAGGTTGAATGCATGATGCCTTTTGGGCACCCACCCCCGTACCTCTGGCCTCAACCCTTGATTGGACTTCAAAGCCCCAGGGGTGAAGCCAAGAGGAGGTGCCCTCTGACCCTTTGGCTTAAATCCCTTTCAACAGCTAGCTGTCCGGCAGCTCAGAGGTTGGGCATCAGAGACCTCCCTGTCCCAATCTCTAATCTACATTTGGCTAGAGGGTTCCAGATGACAGAATTGTGGGGCTGGGCTAGGGCTAGGGCCTTCAGGTCTCTAAGACAGAAGAGGGATGTGTGCTAGAGATTGACCTGGGAAGAGAAGTTTGGCAGTTTGAGTAGAGAGCTGGGTGCCTGGGGGCAGAAAAGCTGCCCTAGAGCTCAAAGTTTTTACCCAAGGAGTAAAAGCCTCCCTTCAGGCCACACCCTTCCACCCAGGCTGCTATGGCTGGCCACACCCCCACAGCTGGCTGGGAAGAGATCTCAACCCTACCCCCCTCCACAAGCCGATTGCTTACAGATGTTCTAGGAAAGGGGGGGGGGTGTTGAGAGGAGGAAGGGCAGGATAGGTGGTGTAGGGAAGGAAAACTGAAGGAAGAGGGGGGAGATTCCTGGAAGGGAGAGGGGAAGTTATGATCAGATGGGGAAGAAGTCAGAGAGAAAGAAACAGTTGGAGAGAGAAAGAGAAAATGAAAGAGGGTCTCATTTCTCCCTGCAGTTCACCCTACTCACTGCAGACAAACTAATCTTCCTAAACCAAGGCTCTTGATGTAGTTATTTCTCAGCTCAAAACCTTCCATGGCTCCAGACTTTTAACCAAAAAAGATCTCGGTCTGCTCGAAAGTGCCCAGAACTGTGCAAGGGACAGAGTAAGTGCCATTGATCTAATTCAGTATACAGTTTTTGAGTACTTACTATGTACAAAGCTCTGGGGGCTATGGTGGGGGGATAAAGAAAGAGAAGGAGGGGGAATTGGGCTAGGCTGGAGACATGAATAAGAGCAAAGAGGTACACAGAGAGAGGGCTCAGAGAGAGAAAAGGCAGAGTGACTACGGGATAGGTGAAAAAGAAAAGGGTGGAGGAACCAAGAAGGAGGATCCTGGACAGGTGGTGGAGGGGAGGAAAAGAGAAAGGATAGGGGAAGCAAAGACCAGGGAGGAGGGATAGAGGGAGAGGAATGTGGAGAGAGGGAGGGCAGGGGTGCAGAGTTGTGGAGAGTGGGAGCTAGACTCTGGAAGACTGGATGGAGGGACTAATCCTTTCCTCCTGCTGGACAGGAAGCGGGCCACCTGGTCTGCTCCTCTCCCTGCCACTCCCTAGCTTCTCATTTAGGACCCAGTTTTCTATGTCCTTTGTCATATTTGGGTTCTTTCTTGGGTTCCCTGCTTTCCCCACCCCAACTCTTGGGCACAGATATCTGGAGTCAACTTCCTTCCCTCTTGTCACACTGCGGTCTCGTCTCCTGTGTCTCTTCTGGCCCTATTCTCTGGGTTTATTTCCCTGAAGTGGGTGGGCAGGGATGAAGCAGACTGAGGTGCTTCCCGTTCTGGTCTGCCCGTCACTCAGCGTCCCCCTCCCCCTCCCCCCAGTCCAAGACTGAGATGTTTGCATCACAGGTCCCTTTGGCCCCTTTCCTGCTCCTGAATCCCTGGGGTGGTATTTGGGGTGGGAGGGGTAAGGTCCGAGGTGGAAATTCTGACGCTGAGTCCAGGCCCCCAGCCCCACTCAGACTGGCTGAGCTCATCTCTCCAAGCAACCACAGCTGGACATTTTCCATGTGATCACCTCAGGGAGGGGGGCTGGGTTCCAGAAGCCCAGACAGAGCTGACTGAGTTTCACAAGCAGGCTTAGGAATGGAGCACCCTCAGGTGCCTCTTTTGCATCTTCTGGTGTGTCCTGCATGGGAAAGCCCTGGGGGAGGAGCAAGAAGAGGAGAAACAGGCCTGGAGAAGAGCCAAAGCTGGAATAGACTTTGGGCGCGAGTTGGCCCAGGTTTCTTCAACTCTTTACGTGAATGTTCACCATTTGTGCTGGCCAGGCTGGGAAAAGATCCTGTGTGATGTGAACGTGTATATGAGGTGAAAACCTCTTCGTGTGTTTGTGTGTGTCGGGGGGTCTGAACACCTGAACATGCTTGTGCTGGTATCTGTGTCCTGAGCAGTCAACAGGCCAAAGTTTGGGTGTATGTGTGCGAGGATGTGATCACCCCTGCTCTCTTCCCAGTGCGGTAGGACGTAAGACAGCGGTTTCGGGAAGAGGGCTGCCTGTTCTTACAACTCCCCCATTTCTCCCCACCACCCCACCACTTCCCTAACCCATGGCTTTCTTTTTCAACTGCAGGTAACTGGTGGGCCAGAGAAAGCAAGTCCTGAAACAGAGACAGGAATGGGTCACTTTAGTGGAGGAAGTTGGGGCGAGGGGGTTTCTGGGACTGGCTGAGGTGGGCGTGATCATCTAGCAGTGGATGCAGGGGCTGCTGTGAGAGTAGCCCTGGGTCCCTGCCATAAAGGCTGCTGAGCTGGAAACCTTAGAGGGCGTCTAGTGTGGGTCTCTGCACCCCTTTCCTCCCTCTCCCCCAGGCCCTGAGATGTCTGGACAAGCTGGAGGAGGTTGGTGGGGAGGCAGGGAAGGGGATGGGCAGGAAGCACTTGGCCGTTTGTTCTCTCTCTTTCCTGACTCCTTTGTGGCAGCAGACTGGCTTCCTTCCTCCCCTCAGCACCTTGGCTCCCAGTTCATTTCCGCTCTTATGCCCTCAGTCTGGCTCTCAGCTTTGCACAGTGGAGCTTTTCCAAGCTGGTCTTCTCAGCATCGGGACCCCTAGATGAGCGGGTAGGGGCTGAGGAAGGTGAATGAGATGCCAGTGTGCCCTTTCCTCAACCCATTCAAAGTCAGAAGCCCAGGATAGAATGAATTGGGGGAGGAGCCCTTTTGCCAGGGGATGGGAAGCAGGGACCCAGGTGTTTGGTTACCTGGGGCCTGCCTCTCCTTTAGCATGAGACATGGAGAGAGCAGGCCTGGGACGATGCCCCACCCCCACCTCAGCCGAGCTTCCTTTTCTGTGTCCCTACTTGGCTGTCCTTGCCTCAGTCTGCCCCTGCCCCACCTCCCACCTCCATCCACTGCCCTACAAGTCAAGGAATGTAAGTTTCCTCTCTCACTCTCTCATTGATTAGTCATGGGCACCCCGATCCCCACGGGAACCGTTACTCACCCTTGGGCCCCCCTCACCGGCAGTCTCCCCAGAACTGGCTGAATTCCTGCAGGAGGAGCTCACAGCCAGCCCTTGGACACGGGGGGAGGGAGGTAGTGGGGGGTTGTGGGTGGTGGGCAGTGTCTTAGAGACAGCCACTTTTGGAGCAGTGTTTGATCTTATTATGGCCCCCCCACCCGCCCAACACACACATATGCACACAGGGAGGTTGTACTTCTGGTTCCAGCCACTTTAATCTGCATGGAGGTTTAGTCAGAAGGGGCGAGGTTGGGGTAGGGAAAGTGTGCCGTGACTGTCTGGAGAAGGATCCAAAGCAACTGAGCAACTAGTCCCTTCACCAGTGCTGTCCTTGGGGCCAGGACTAGGGCTTGGGGCCCACTCTTTGTACTTGGCTGAGTGCCCAGGCCTGGCCTCTGTCTCTCAGAATCAGACAGGGGCCTTTCCCAATAAGGAGCCTCTCAACTCTGGGTCCACTCCCCTGCTGTCCCCACCCCCTCTACCCTCTAACAGCTCCTCTGCCCTAAAATGGCCACGTTTTCCCTTCCCTTCCTCCATCCCTTCCCTATACCCAGGTTTGGGCCCCAAGGGTAGAGATGGGGGTCGAGGAGGGGTAAGACTGCCAGGGGCCAGATGGGCAGGTTTAGAGAAGGGTAATGAGATGCCAGGAAGCGAGGGGAGTAGCCCAGATATGTATGGGGGTGGCGGGGGAGGCAGAGCTTCCTGGAGTTATTGTCTCTCCTATAATAATAATAGCTTATGTTTTATGGCACCTGCTATGTATTCTAAGAGCTTTACGTGTATTAACTTATTTAACTGGCACTGGCCCTCTATGAGGAAGGTATTATTGATCTATCCCATAAGATGAGGAAACTGAGGCACACAGTGGTAAATTAACTCACCCAAGGCAAGTGGAAGAGCTGGAATTCAAACCCACGCTATCTGGCTTCACTGTAGGAGAGACCAACACCCTCGGTTTGTGTTTGGAATGCTTGTGCCTCCTTGGCAGAGACACGAGGAATGCCCTTATGGGGATTATGGGCTGGTGATGCTCACAGAAGCTGCCAGCCAAGTGTGTACCACCATGGACCCTTGGGTATTTGGATTTAGACTAAACACTCCCAAAGAGAGCCACTGATCCATTCTTTTTATTTATTTTTTTTAATGAATTCATTTTTTCTTAAAAAAACAAATCTATTGTTAAGTGACATGCAAATGATATGCAGGTTAGCACAGAAGCCAGACAAGTGTGACTGGAAGGAGGTGGGGACTGAGAAGGGAGGAAAGCATGAAGGGGAAGAAATAAGAGTTAGGGAAGACCTGGGAGAATGAGGAAGAAACCAACAAGGTTGTGTGTGGAGGGACTTCCTTGAGCTCTTCTTCTCCAGCCTTTGCTTATGTTCTAAGCAGTTAAAAATAGTGATTTATTATTCTACCCTCTGAAAGGGAGAAAGGAAGAAGGGGATGAGAATTCTTTTATCCCTGAAAGCAGACAGGGACCCTCTGGGCTGGATCCAGGTATTGACTTGGAAATTCCAACTTAAGCAAGACTCTGCCCTTCTTTGGCTCTCAATTTTGTCTTTCCTAAACCAAAGGAATTGGGCTAGATGATCCCTGAGGTTCCATCTTACTCCAACACATTCATATTCTCATATAGGAACTCCGGGGAAAACCAGGGTGGGGGCTGGAACCCTGGTGTGGGGGCCCAGAATAAACAAATAATTGGTAACCAGGATGAGCTCAGGGCTCTGGGGGAAAGGCTTTGCAGGGGGTAATGGGAGGGAAGCCAGGCCAGGGCAGGCCATGCCCCAGAAAAGTGAATGGAAAATGGACTCATTCATTCATTCATCTGTGTACCTTCAGAAACTAAAACCTAGGAATTTGAGCTTCCCATCTAAAGAAGCTGTCATGAGGGCATGAACTCTAGATGTCTAGGAAGGGCAAACTCCCAGATCCCTCCCTAATTTTTGAGTTATTATAGGAAAAAATAGCTAATAGTTATCAAGTACCAGGTATAGATCTAAGTATTTTACATATATTACGTCATTTAATCTCAAAATAATCCTCTGAGGCAGCATTTTATATCCTTCAAATCGATTTCCTTATTTAACCTTCCCAACAACCCTCTAAAGTTAACAAGGGCTTTTTACTGATGAGGAATTTTTAAAGCAGGAAAAGATGAAATTAGATTTTTAGTAAGACTTTCAAACTGGTAGAGGTGGAAGGCCATGGGAGGAGTTAGGGGATTCTCACTTCCTAGTAAGACCTTGTCTGGCTCTGGGCTTCCAGATTGGGGGGTGGGGTGTGCTTTCCAGCCCTTGACAAATGGTGAAGATGTGCACCAACATCACATGATCAGGAGCAAGAAAATGGCACCCTGGTATCTTGGAGAATGTTTCTGAGAAGTCTTGAGATAGAAACAATTACAGCTTTTGGGTATTACCTTAAATTTGCATAGAGACCTTCAGAGGCCAGAAGCAGAATTTCGAGTGAGCTAGCTCCTCTTTGTTTCCACTAACTACTGGTCCAACAGCAGGAGAGAAGCAAATTAGATATATAGAGGGACTTCCCTATTGTTTGAGGCTGATAGGAAAATCTTGCCTCCTGTAGGTGATTGTAAAGTCAATGAATTCCACCTTCACTGTCATCAGCAGGAGGCAGAGGTGTGAGTTGTAGTGTTAGTGCAGAGGGGGATGGTAGTGAGGGTGGGATTGCCTGGAAGACCTCTGACCAGTTGGAAGAGCCTGAGATTTCTGAGGAGCAGGAGGAAATTTGCCAAAAGGGTACCTCAGGGGAGGGTCCATGTGTTTGGGCTCCAGCCTGGGGTGAGGTCAGAGACATAAATTACACCTCCCAACTGCCCGTTTCCGCTTTGAGTTCGGTTCCCAGCCAAAAGCCCCAGCCAGCCTGCCAGAGGCCTGAGTGTGTGCCTGGGGGAGGGGCTGATGAGCTGGAAGCGGGAGGTTGGGAATGGGAGTCAGCTGGGAGTGGGAATCTGGTCTCATCAGGGTCATGAAATGGGCTCAGGGTCAGGGCTGGTAGGGCAGGGAGCCCAGGGATCTCAACAGAACTGGGTTGTAGGTTTCTCATCCCACTCAGGACACACCCACGGCCACACCCTGTTTGCTGAATTCTCTCCCACACATAAAACCGGAGTTACAGACACCTACAAAGTCACACTCCCATCCCTCCTCCATCTAGCTGTTGCTCACTTCTGCCAGAAAACCCCAGATCTTCTGGGTAAGCAGAACTGGAAGTGAGTGGGTGTTGAAACAGATAAGAGGATCCTGGATTTTCATTAAGATCTGGAAACATCCTCCTCTAGTAATCTTTTTTTTTTTTTTTAATAGCTGTAATCCAGTATGACCCTAGTAAACTTAAAGGCCTACTCTATGTCATCTTTTTGTCCTTCCCCCCTGGGGACGGGGCAGGATGTTTTTCCTTCTCATTTTAGGAGAACCTCAGTGGTCTGCTGTTCTCTTGGTGGGTGGCACTGCCCTAACCACAGTGATGGCAGAGCAGGAGGCATGAGACTGAGTGTGCATGTTGGGCTGGGTAGGTGTTTAAGGGCAGGAAATCCAGAAAGCAACAATGGCCTCTTCCGCTGGCTTGGGTCCAGGCTGCAGGATCCTGTCTGACCCTAACAGCACCTCCTATTGTTCCCTTTGGTTAATTTCCCACTCAACTGCTCATTTGGGGAGAGAGACAGGACAGGCAGGATTCCTCTGGAGGAAAGGTATCCCTTTCATGAGCCATTTTCCAGGTGATTGTTCTGCACCGACCACAGGGATCTGGGGGCATAAGTAACCTCAGCAAGCCTGGGGCCACCCCACTCATGCCTAATGTCCTCTTCCATGTAGAGTTTGTCATGGCCCCCTACATGGTATAGCTATAAGCACTTTGACATCTTAAAGGAATAATGATGCTTTTATTTTGGGCTAAGTTTGCCCCATTCTGTTCTCTGAATTGTCTGCTTGCATCCCATTAGACTGGAAGCTTTAATGGAGCAAGGATTGTGTCTGTGGTTGGTACAGCCCCAGACCAGAATTAGGAAAATAATATATGCCTTTTTATATTTGAGGTGACAATATGATTATACTGGAGAGGGGAGATCTTGGGAATGCTGGAATATATTTCTTCCTAGAAAAGAGGGGATAGGATCACAGCTACTAGTGCCACTTAAATGGGGGTAAACTGACACTGAGGTCTCTCCACCTTTCTCTCCTCCAGGCACCCTGTACCTTTGAGAAGCAGAAAGGTTCTTTCCAATATACCCTCTACTCCAGTTGTTTGGGCCTCATGTCTCAGTATTGTTTCACTAATGTGCCCAGTTTATTTTTATTCCAGTGTCTAGAATGCATTGTCCTCTGTACTGTTCATCAGGGCTCATCCAAGCCCTGCATAAGCTTCCCCAGCTCATTCTAACTCTCAGCAATGTCCTACTCTTCTGAAGTCCTACATTCACAGTCTGGCCTACACAGTCCAGCACTTAGTTATTCAAGGCATTTATAATTTAGAAATTAAATACATTTGGATGTACATATGATATAAACTATATTTTATAAAAGCATATTACATAGCATTTTTAATGCTAATGTTTATTTCTTGTTGATGCGCTTTTATTTTGCACAGGAAAGTTATCTGTTATACTGGAATGACTTCAATCTGAATGCTGACTCCCTTAATAATATCTATCCCTAATAGATATGTGACCTTGGCAAGTTACTTAACCTCCCTGGGTTTTAGTATCTTCATCTGTAAATGGAGATAATATCTTTCTCATAGATTTGTTGGGAGAATTAAACTAATATATGTACAATATACTATATGTATATTACAGTGGGTAGTTGCAAATATTAAAGCCTCATTCAGTGTGTCTGATGAGTCTGAAATCTATTCGAAGTCTGATGTGCTCTCTGAATGTAACGTATTTTATAGGTCAATTCTCAGTACAAACATTACTTCTTTCAGGAAGCCTTCCTTAATCCCCCACCCAGTACCCCAGATTTCATGAATCATAGCATGTATCTCACTTTATTGTATCTTCCTGTTTAATTGTCTCTCCTACTAGACTAAGTTCTGTGAGGTAAGCAACTATATCTCGAGGGCAGAGTCACATCTCCAGTGATAGTCTCCAAGGAAAGGAGCCAACTCTTGGACTTTAACATCCTACCTCCTCTTCTGTTATCAGCCTGCCACTGAGAAGACAAAAAGGAGTGGATGAAGCAATTTCTCAATTGTATTCTGCTAATTTACAACTTCTCCCTTTTAAAAAATCTAAATAGCTGGTTTTTGAGGCCACCACATTCTTCCTTTTTCCACCTCCATGCTGGCCCTTTTCCTGCCCAGGAAAAAGTAAATAAACTTCTTCTCTCTATCCTAATCTTTGTCTGAAGAAATCTTTCTCAAAATCGTGTATACTAGCTCATACCTAAACAGTAAGGATCTTGTTTATGCCTGTTTTCCATTGCCTAGTACCTTGCCTAGATCAGTAAATATTTGAATAAATGGAGCCTTTCTTTAAAAACAGTGGTAAACATAACACATTACAAAACTAATTCCTGAACTGTATGACAGAATTTTTTTCTTACAAGGTAGTCATCTAGCAAGATAGCACTTCTTGCTATCATGCTTTTAATGTGCATCTAATTCTTGAAATGGATCTGGAGATGGGGTCCAATTACTTGTTAACCTTGGTCACTTGACTTGTTCCCACAGAACTAGATTTTAGAAGTGTGGCAGAGACCACTGACTTCCATCATCCAGTCTCCTCTTCTTCTTTTTAGTAATATGACACCACTACCCTGCCACCCTCACACTGAGTTTTAAGAGGGTACATGGTTGCTAGTTAGATTCTACACTGCCTAGCCTCTCTTGCAGTAGGCGGTGGCCCCATAACTAAGTTCTGGTCAATAGAATGTGAGTGAAGCAATATGTGTAATTTCTGGGTCATGTCCTTAAAAAGGAGAGCTGCTGCTCTATAACTCTTTACTCCTTCTGCTTGCTGGGACATGGTGACACATTAAGCAGCCACCTTGCACCCAGAGATGTGAGCCTTTTCTGCCAGTCAAGGACTGGTGTACCCCATATGCCCCTGGACTATTACTTTATTTGGAGTAAGAGGCTCACTTCATTTGTGGGTCTCTTTGTTATAGCAGCATGGCTTATATTCTTTAAATAAAGATTAAGATCACTAGGCAATTTATGAAATCCCTTAGCTTACTCTGAAGAATGTTTCTAAGGTGTTTAAAAGAAAAACCAAGTCTCAATGAAAATAGTCTGCTGAATTCTAGTTTATTTAATGGCATTTTGGGAAAACTTTGAAATTTGCTCTATCATGAGCATATTCAAATCTCTTGTAGGTTTATATACTAGCTCTCCTGTTAAGCATTATTTTCAATGATAGCTTTGAAATCCCAGATGGATTATGTGGTAGGCAGCCTCCAAGATGGTCTCAATGACCTTCATCTCTTGGTATTCATGCCCATTCTGTGATTCCTTCCTACACTGAATAATGGCTGGCTCAAGTGACCAACACAATACAGTGGAGTGACATCTGTAACTTCTAAAGCTAAGTCATAGAAGACATCACAGTTTCCACCATGGTCTCTCTTTCTCTCGGATCACTTGCTCTGAGGGAAGTCAGCCACCAAGCAGCTTACTCAAGCAGCTATATGGAGAGGCCAACATAAAGAGGAACTGAAGCCTTACGCCAAAGCCAGCACCAACTTGCCAGCCATGTGAGTGAGCCATTTTGCAGTACAGGATGGCCAACCCCAGTCAAGCTTTCAGACAACTGCAGCCCTAGCTGACATCTTGAATGCAACCTCATGAGAGACATTGAACCAAAACTGTCTAAACTGTTCTTAAATTCCTGACCCACAGAAACTGAGAGAGAGATTAAATGTTTATTGTTGTTTCAAGTAACTACATTTTGGGAGTAACTTGTTATCAATAGATAACTAATACAGACTATAAATTTCTCGAAAGTAGGATTCATGTCTTATACTTATTTTACCTCAAGTTATTGCATCAACTACCGTCCTGTTCCCAACCTGGGTGACTAGAGCATACTAAGACAACTGGTGGAAGATGAGAGGTAAAATGACATTCTCTCTGAAATTCAGCATAATGTAACTGAATGAGAGAAAATGAGATATTAATCAGTCTAACTATTCTTATCATTTTTCTTCCCTGAGGGCATTTAAGATTTCCCAGGGTAGAGTGAGGACAAGGGTTAGAAGTCAGGTCTCAGATGAGTGTTGTTATTTGTCATACTGGAATATCCCCAAATGTCTCTATTCTCAATACTTAGGTGGAAGATATTCTTTTATTTT
>RJWJ010043581.1:0-12491 GCA_004363605.1 Indri indri | reverse complement strand
GAAGTTGGTATACTTTAACTCAATTCTTATCCGGCACATCTAGGGAAAATTTATATATTGATATTGATAGATAGCAAGAAAAATAAATTCTTGCTCCACAAAAATTTTATAATTTGACCGCTTATAAACCAAAACAACTTCTCAGCTTTTAGAGATGCTCAACAAAAGAAGATTTAAGTGGAGCATCTGAAGTTTTGTCTGCTTGTCACTCCTGCTATTTTTTCTGACATTTCCACTGTCAAGACAGTTAAATGTAATAATTTAGCTTTAATTCCCAGTTTCTCTTTCTTGTGCCCTCCATTCTGCTCTAGGACATGTTTTAAAAGCACTTAGAGGCACTTAATGGACAGATTTAGCAAAATCTTCATCCTATTTCCACAGCTTAGTTGCATACAAAAGACTGAATAAACTCTTTCCTCCTCCTGCCTTCATCCCCTAAAAATATTGATTGCGGTCAAAGGGGGAGGCAGAGGGAGATTTCTCTTGTGTGAAAGCTACACAGAAAAAAAAAAGGTTTTTTTTTTGAATCACTTCTTTTCAGATGCTAAATGCCCACTTCCGCTTTCTTATCAGCCACTTTAGTGCAGGAAATAACAGTACTTAAACAAGTATCCACACATATTTGCAGTTTCCTGAATATCTCAAACATCACTGTTTCCCAAATATCCTGACTTCAGGAAAATAGAAAATGCATTTTATTCCAGACCCTTCTTTCTAATTTGCTAACCCAGGAGAATTTAAGGGAAATGCAATCCACATGTTCCTTGCCATTTCTACATCTCAAGGGTATTTTTTTTTCTTTTATGAAAATGATTTGATGTCTAGGAAGCTTTTAAAATAAATCCTGGTTACTCCCCCCTACACACACATACTTTTTTTCCTAAGAAAAAGGAAATTTCTTTGGATAAGATTAAGTTAACATAAACCCTTTAAAATTTGACTTTGGCTTTAAATTTAAAGGCATTTCCGTATGGGTGTGTTCCAAACTCACTTCTAAACATATAGCATTATCTAGCCCTTCATCTATTTTTATCATTTCCTTTATTACGTTCTTTCACATCCTTTTCATATAGTAAATCATTCATTCATTCAACTGATATTTAGAGTGCCTACTTATGCCAGGCTGCTCTAGGAGCTGGGGATAACAGCAAGAACACAGTAGATATGCTCTTTGCCTTCATGGAACTTAGGGTTGGGCCAAAAAGAGATACTGAACAAGGGATTGCAAGTCTGATGAGAGGATGACAGGGGATAGTAGAGAAATCTTCCCAGAGGAAGTGTCCTGCAGGCTGAGACCTTCAGCCAAACAAAACACGCACCAATTCTGTTCCACCTAGGAGCTTTGCACTTGCTGTTCCAGGCTAAGGGACCAGCAAGTGCAAAGCTCTGAGGTGGAGCAGAAGGGTGGCCAGTATGGATGGGGCTTAGGAAAGTGAGGGGGAGGGGTGCAGGATGAGGCTGGGGCAGACCATGCGAGACCCTATTTGCCCATCTGCCTCTTAGAAGTCATGGCACAGTCATGGCCACTAATAGGGATAAAACAGGATCCTGCCGGCCTGACACATCTCCAGACCAGCCCTCTGAGAGCTTTCACCTGCATGCCACAGGAAGGCAAAGGCCCCTCCTCTGAAATCCTTTAAATTATACATCAATATAGATCTTTACATCTATGTGTATATACATATATATACGGTTCTGAATGTGTGTATCTTTTACATTTCACTACCTTTTGAGCTGACCTTCTCCCTTGCCACTGCTGTTACTTTGGTTTAGGCTTCTTTTTCCTCACTCCCCCAGACTTTGAAATAGCCTCTTCAGTCTTCCTGCCTCCAGCCCCTCACCTTTCAAATCTCCAAACTGCTGCCTGGTTTAATAATGTCACTTCCCTGGTTAGAAATCCCTGAGAAGTCCTAGAGATCAGAGCGATGTATCTACAAACCAAGGAACACTAAAGATTGCCAGCAAATCACCAGGAGAGAGGCATAGGACAGAGCCTCCCTCTCAGCCCTTGGAGGGAACCGACACTGCCAACACCTGGCCCCCAAAACTGAGACAATAAATTTCTGTTGTTGATGCCACCCAGGTTGTGGCACTTTGTTATGGCAACCCTGAGAAACTAACACAAAGTTAAACAACTTATTTCAGTGGAAGACTTTTAAGAGGCTGTAATATGCTAATGTGTACCCTAAATCTCCAAGAGAGGGGATAGAGTATCCGAAACTTACTTGATGACAAAACACCCCCTCTCCTGGCCCTGTGCATCTCATGGGGATTAATAGTCCGAAGAACAGAATTTGGGAAATACTGACCGGGGCCCCTGAATTCAGTCCCAGCCAAGAGTTAAGTAGTAGAATGTGTGTAGTGAGGGAATGAGTAAACAAGTTTGTCCTAAGATATGAATAACTAACAGCCCTTTAACTTTCCTGGGGCATTCTCCTCCACAAAACGAATCTGTCATAGGTAGACGTTTAGGCCCTGTGGAAAGCTGAGTGAACAATTCCCAGTGGTGACAGAGTTAGTATTTGGGGCAGTAAGATGTTTCCCTCTTTTATCTCGAAGTATCACGTTGACCCAGGATCCATTTCATAACCTGCAGTACCCAATGAAAAGTGAAAATTCAGGACGCTTTGTTCATCAATTATTAAGAATTTAAAAATGGTGACAGCAGAGCATTAAACCAAGCTCAGGGACCTTCTAAGCATGGGAACCTCTGTGATTGCACGGGTCTCACGTTCACAAATCCAGCCTTGCCTTGACCAGCCCAACATAATCCTTTACAATCTTATACCACTGTCTGTTCATTTAATGAACTACATTAAGAATATTTCTGTGTTGGGGGTCTCCAAGACCACCCCCTGGTTTGATGATCCCCTAGGAGACCTCGCAGGATTCAGCAGATATTTGTATTCATGGCTATGGTTTATTACAGTGAAAGGAGCCAAAGCAAGCTCAGCAAAGGAAGAGGCACATGGGGCAAAGCCCAGAAGAAACCAGGCACAAGCTTCTGAGAGTCCTCCCAGAGGAGTCACACAGGGTGTGCTTAATTTCCCCAGCAAGGAGTTGTGACAACGTAAAATGTTGCTCACCAAGGAAGCTCGTTCGGGATTCAGTGTCCAAAGTTTTTACTGGCAGCTGGTCATGCAGTCACCCTCTACCTAGCATGTGCCATAATTCTAGGGGTGCTCATAAGTGTTTACGTTTACCAGAAATTGTGAGTTCAGGCCCAAATCAGCTTTTCTGACACTTTCTCCTACTCAGGTTCAGTGGTCACAGTCAATGAATTCAGATTTTTTCTAGTCAACAATTTAAGATAATTCCTATAGGAAGCTCGTAAAAGATGACACACAAGAGAGTTTCAGTTACCTGGTGAAAACTCTTTCTATCTCTGCTTCTATAACTTACTTGGGCATGAGGTGAAAGTGAGAGTTCAATTGACCTTTGTTAGAAGCATTACATTGAAGCATGTGGGAGCTGTGAGACATGGCTGAGGTTCTCACTTGCACACCAACCCAAGTTTGACCACCAGTTTCCAGGAATGAGTCTCTTTTGGGGAGCTTGGTGCTTACTCACTCCAGCCCACCACGTATGGTGGTGCTTACCCACTCCAGCCCACCACGTATGGTGGTGCTTACCCACTCCAGCCCACCACGTATGGTGGTGCTTACCCACTCCAACCCACCACACATAGGCCTTTTCCTTCCAACTAAGGGGCTATAAACTCATTTACACTAAGGTGCAATTAACCAAAATGCTTCTGAATTAACTCTCTCAAGAATGTTTATGTTTTGACAGGGGACACTAATGATATCAAAACTTTAAAGATAGCCCCTCAGCCTGCAAGGTAGGGAATGGTTTTGGTAGAATAATCATTTGGTAAGCCCCTGATTAGACATTCACTGTGGAACTAGATGCATTCAACAGAACTTTCCGTGAAGTCTCCTGAAAGGCTGTATTGATTGGACATTCTTAGTCACTTCCTACTCTTCACTGTAAATACAGTAAGAGTAACTCAGGTTAAGTAAAATGTCCCCTAATATTTTGGAGGGACAAGTAGCAAAGAGGTCTGTGATAATTCTCTAAATTTCTAGATTTTTATTTATACAGATTGTGTTTAGTTTCGCTCAACTCATACATACGAGATTACTACCTTAGCATTTCATGAATGGAGCAATTAGAAAATTTACCAATAATTTTCAAATATAAATTATTATTTATTTAATATTTGTCAATCCAATGTTTTAGGGGATATAGAATATAAATCTTGGTTTTTGCCTTTCAGAATATTGTGAATCTTGGATAAAGTCTGGCACAGAAGGACCACTGGACCTGGAACTTGTCTTCTCGACTAAGAAGGTGGGTGGCCTTGGGCAGGTCAGTAGCCAACTCTGAGCGTCAGTTTCCTCATCAGCTTTATGAAGGAAAGAACGTCTCTCCTTCATCACAGAGTAGACATAAAGATCAAGTAATGTAATTGAATTCATGTGAAAGTGATTGATAAACTATAAATCATGCATGAGTGTGTGCGCGTGTGTGTATGTGTGTGTGCATGCGCGCTTAAAGAATAAGGAGAAATGACTGCATTTAAGAAAACCAGCACATTTAATAAATGATGGCAATAACCCAGCCCCATTATGGGGAGCAGTTACTGTCATCGTCTGCATCACTGATGGCACAATTAACTTAATTAACACATACCTCTGTGGCGAGTCTGCTGAAATAACACTTTTCCTTTTAACATACCCCTGCCTTGCCAGCAAGACATCTCCAAGTCATGCATCTTCCAAGCAGGGAGGCCCAAGTGTTAAATGGCTTTTAGTTGGTATGCAGAAGACAGAATTCCAGAATATCCACATCGTTAGCAGTTTGAATTACCTACAGAAATATTAGAAGCCTCATCAAAATCGTAGAATAGGGCAAAGACCAACGCATCCTAAGGGGAGGTGTGTCTGGGTGGGATTGGTATGACCCCAAAAGGAGCCATTCTCACCAAACCCAGAGTGACTGCCTGTAAAAGCAGCATCCTCTTCTGCATAGGGTTCTAACAAAGGAGCCTTGGGCCTTTGGTCTGTCATGGTGGCAACAGGATTTCTGACAAATGAGCATGAGTCCGTGTAGATGAGGATCATGCCTGTAGACTGGCAGCTCTGCCATGGCATGAACCCTTGCTGGTCACATTGGTGGAGTGCTATTTAGAGCTGGACAGGGAAGACGTGGCATAAAGGGCCACACCACTTCTATTTAGGAGGTCTTTAATATCACTTCAGTTCTTCAGAGAATTGTAAAACTCTCAGGAATGTTCCTCCTACTCTGTTACCCTCTCTTCTCCCCTTCTCTCAATTTCATTGATCCGTTTCATTTCCTACCTGTCTACCTATCTCCTCTGACTGTTATTTTTATTTCTACTACTTTACAGTATTGTTTATTTCAGGTATGCAGCTCATCTCCCCAATGAGACTGTACTTTCCTTCAGAGCCATATTATTCTTAATATTAATTAAGAATTAATTCATAATATTCTTCCATATTTCCCACAGCATCCTAGCAAAGGGCTAGTCCATGATAGATATTTGGTAAATAATTGTTTATTGAGTTTAATATTTTCCTTTCTCTTTCATTAGAAATTAGGCATACTAGTTCTACAAAAATAGAACTGTATGTGTTGGAGACCCAATATAATAGTGGCTTAAATAAGGTAAATTTATTTGTCTCTCACATAATAGTGTGGGGTGGAAGGTCCAAAGCAGGCAGACAGCTGTGCTCCAGGAAGTCATCCTAGGACCCAGGCCCCTTCTATCTTGTTGCTCTGCCATCTGTAGTGTGTTGCTCTCACATGCCTGGTTGAACAAAGCACACCAAGAAGCAGGATGGAGGGTTATAGCAATGTGTAGAGTAAGGCCACCCCCTGAGAGGTTCTTCACAATATTTCTGCCACATCTGATTCATCAGATCATGGCCACATGGCCATTACTGGCTGCAACAGAGGATGAGAAATGTAGTCTTTATTCTGGGTGGCAAATGTCAAATAAAAATCAGAGTGCTCTTTATACAGTGCAGCAGCTTTCAAATTTTTTAAACCATAATTCACAATAAGAAATACATTTTACATGACAATCCAATACAGTCACCATACACACACAGAAATGAAACAAACGTGTTATGGAACAATATTTACTCTTACTTTATGTAATGCATTTTCATATTTTTATATTTTGTGAAATAAATGTTGTCTGTGATTGATGAATGGGGCGTGGGCTGCAGTTTGAAAGGCACTACTATAGAAGGATTAGGTAAGAAACTTAGGCAGTAACCAGGGGTCTCCATCATGGGGAAGGAAGCACTCGGGTCTGACCTTAGGCAAGATAATTTACCTGTATTCCTGCAGTGCCGTCACAGTATTAGCCACTGGATAGATACAAGAAAATAAAATAAATCAGCCAAAGCAACCAGTCCATGAATTAAGCAATCAATGAAATATTACAGAGTATAGGTGGAGTTCCTACTGACACTTAGACAAAATATTGAAGGCTAGAAGAGCCTTTACCAAGAGATCCTCTAGGGATGTGATGAGATGAAATTCTCTTTGTCTCTTAATATGGGTTGTGTGTAGGAAAAACACATGCAAAAATATCCATCCCATTGATTTTTCTGTATTTTAAGCTTAACAGATAATTCAGATCAAAACCAAATTGATCTCATTTTAATTCTTTGTCATGGCCTCAAAATTTATAACTGTGTCAAGGGCAACCTCATACATTCACTGTGATAGTGTATCTCCTAGACTTTCCTAATTCACTTTTGTGCTATAGTAATCTATATAACAGATTTGTCATTCCTTCTCTAGACTTCAAATTCGAGGAAAATCTCATATTGTGTGATGTTTTTTCCTTGACAGTTTCAACTGACTTTTGTCGGATTTTTGACAGGGGAAAATAAAACCAACAACTCTGAGAACATTACACTGCATTTGTTTTCAGAGCCACAGTTTTAGAGGAGTTTGAAATGACTTTTAAATGATGTCACAATAGATGCTTTAAAACAGGCCCCAAATCCTTTGTGCTACAAGCACCATTGGCTTAATTAGCTCTGGCGGGGCACCGTCATTAACTACAAGCTAATTGCGTTAGTGGGCTCATACTATAGCGCTTCCAGAGGTTTGGGTTTTGGTAAACAGTGCATTTCCATGGCATTCGTTGAAAGACGCTTGGGTGAGAGGCAGGATAAGAACAGCACTGGGCCTCTGAGCCACGGAGCCTTCATTTTTGCAGCGGGGGCCTCCCCAAGCCACTCTCCCCCAAGTTCGTGGTTGTCTCTGCCGCTTCTCCTGCTTCCTCAGTGGTGGGAGAGGCCCCATCCCACCACTCCAGACCTAAAGAGCATCAGTAGGAATCAGAGGTTGTTACTGTCTTAAAGGCTGCTAAAAGGCTTCTGAAGAAATGAGTCAGTGTTTTCATTCTTGTTTTCATTCCACGTCCCAAAGCTCATCCGGATAGGCATCTGTGTTTGCTGTCTCCAGAGAGAGAGAGGCTAATTACTGGACAAAGCTGGGGATTAAGCTTCCCTCTTGCCCTTATGCAGGAACAGTCCCATTGGAACAGGGTTTAGGGCTTATTAGGAGAGTGGTGGAGAGAAAAGACGTTTCCTCCGTGCAGGCGTTCCCATTCTTCCCGGATAAAGAGGACTGAAACGTACAGGGCTTTTAATCCAACACCTTTGGCAATCACGAGAAAACCCTTGCAAGTCCCCCAAAGATGGGGGATCTTTTGCCATATATTCAAGCAATAAGACATGACAGGCACTTTATTTCATCAGGGCGGCACACCTTGAATGCATTTTGTGGCATAAGGCCAAAGTACAAATGACTTCGACTCTCATGAAATGTAATATTCTTCCACAAAGGCATTAAAATCCTTGCCCTGGCTTATTAGTACTAAGAAATGAAAATTACTTAAAAACTAAGGAGGAAGACAGATTTCCTAAGATAGGTTCCTAGGGGTCAGGCACCCTGACAGCCAATAAGAAACTTCCATTTGCAAATAATGCTCAAAAGACATCTTAATATAGTCATCCTGGAAAAGGGCTCTGAAATCTGAGAGCAACTGGCTCTTCCTGTATTGCCAAAGGGCAAGTGTCAAAATCCAGTATTAGAGGGTGAGATCTGTGTCAGCACACAGACCTTCACACCAGCTTTCTGGGTTTGGACGATTACTATTTTCTCATTTTCCCTGAAAGAGTGCAAGAGGGCTTGTGTGTTACTAAATGAATCTTTAACACTTTTGGGCCAATTTAGCTTTTAAAAATTTGCCTTTGAGGATGAAGGCTCCAGGGTAGTTGTAATCTGCCCCTTCTAAATCCCTCTGTCCCAGAAAGAGGCACATTTCTAGGTGATTAGAGAACTTCAGGTGAGAATGTTACTCTGCTTCTGGCTTTATGCCTTAAAATATGACCTAAGGCAAGCTATCATTTCCCAGAAATGAAATATGTCATATGTTACTATTAAAGTGAACCAGCAAAAGAGCATTCTATTACAATAATGGGTTTTGTTTAAAAAAATTTAAATGTCAGATCCCCAAAGGAATAATGCATATTTGATACTATTATTGGAACAGCAGTACCAGTAATTGTATGAGGTACTTATAGTTAGTATTGTTCATATAGTAAAGGGATTTTATGTAAACCTTTTAATACAATTATTGTGTCAGAGGAAAAGGATAAACAGCATCACTCTTTATGTATACAGTCAATATATTTTTAATGGGGGTGACTTTGTGTCAGTCATCAATCTAAATGCTGGAGGTGCAAAAAAAAAAAAAAATGCCTAGAACATCTTCCTGCCTTCAAGGAGCTCACATTCCAATTGAGGGGATAGATAAAACAACTAACTATATATAATACAATGTCACAGCAGATATAATAGAGATTCCAGTAAGGTTATGGAGTACATTGCAGGAAACCATTAATTCTGACCAGAGGAGTCCTTCCTATCCTCAGCAGCCTGCTGCAGCTGAGCTGAACCTTAAAATAACAGGACGAAGCCCCTATTAGGCAGATGGAACAGAAGGGCCAAAGGTGTAGCAGCTAAAAAAAGGTGTGGCACATTTAGGGCCTGGTGAGTGGTTTTGTGTAGCTACAGAAGTAAGCCTGTCAAACTATCTAATGTCAAATGATGGACTTTCAGGGACTAGTAAGAGTTAACGAAATCTGAATGATTTTTGAGCAGTATAATTTTACAAAATGAATGCATTTTACGTTGTGCTGTATAGGGCCAAAGCAACGAGAGTAAAAGACAAAATGCTGCACGGAATAAAACTGTCATTCTCATCATGACTCATCTGTTAACTTATGAAAATACACTTACATCAAGAAATGCAAGAAAATTGCTCACTTCACGTGCTTATGGGTGGATTGAAACTAATTTGGTAGCATTAAAACCAATTTTCTGCTGAGAAAACATGTCACAGAGGATTGCATGAACCTTTATAATTATTAATAATATTTGATATTTCCATGTCACCTTTCATCCTGAGATCAGTCCCATACACATGGGAGCAGATAAGCTCCCAGGAAACAGAGATAATATTAATATAGTAAGTCCTAATGCCTTTCTATCTTCCATATCCCAGGGGCTTTCTGGTCGTGTGTTTCTCTCATCTTTAGAAGTTAATGCAGATAGTTGTAAAGCTGTGGGTTTTTCTTTTACTAGTTCTTACTACGAGAAGTCTTAGGCTAGAGCATGGGCCGCATCTTCCTGTTCACAGCTCTTCTTGGGAGAACAGCTCTTGACATATTCGTTCCCCTACTCCTTGGCTGCTTTGCTTGCTGATCTCATCCTGAGCGGGGGACACACCAGCCGTGGGCTGTGTCTTCATGGATTCTTTGACTTCCTCAAGAGAGTAACAAAGCATCATCATCATTATCAACGTCATTGTCATTATCATCATCATCATCATCATCATCATCATCCTGCCAACAACTCCTACCACGGTTGCTGATGTTAAAACATTCACTCTACACTATTCCACTATTCTAACACTATTCTAACTTCATATGTACATCACATTAACTAATTTGACACCAACATTATAGGGCAGAGGTGTCCACTAGAACTTGGATGGAAATGTTTTATTTGTGCTATCTGCTAGTCATATGTGGCCACTGAGCGCTTGAAATGTGGGTAGCACTACTAAGGAACTGCATTTTTCTTTTCTTTTAATTAATTTAATTGACATAGCTACATGGCTAGTGACTATTATATTGGACAACATAGTGACAATGTCTGGTTGTTTATTATTATCTTCTAAAAACAAAGCTCTGTTTTCATCATCAGTGAGAATTTAAGAAGGACTAGGCTGGGCACCGTGGCTCACACTTGTAATCCTAGCACTTTGGGAAGCCGGGATGGGAGGATCACTTGAGCCCAGGAGTTCGAGGCTGTAGTGGGCTATGACCGCACCACCGTGCTCTAGCCTGGGAGACAGACCTTGTCTCTAAATAAACAAATAAATATTTTTTAAAAAGAACTGAATAAGGACTTGTGTGAGTGAATGGTTCTAAAATATTCTTGAAGCTATAAGTACACAAGGTCCTTGACTTATAATTGGGTTACACCCTGATAAACCCATTGTAAGTTGAAAATATTGTAAGTCAAAAATGCCTTTAATACACCTAATCTGCTGAACACCATAGCTTAGCCTGGTCTACCTAAAAGTGCTCAGAACACTTACATTAGCCTTCAGTTGGGCAAAATCATCTAACACAGCACCTATTTTATAATACAATGCTGAATATCTCATACAAAAGTGAAAACCAGAATGGTTATATGAGTACTTGAAACACAATTTCTACTGAGCGGATAGGGCTTTTGCACCATAGTAAAGTCTAAAAATTGTAAGTTGAACCATCATAAGTTGAGATCATTTGCCGTTTAAAAAGAAGTCCCATATTCTACATTTGGAGAGCTTTTGGTCTACCCTTCCTCTATTCCATCAAAATTTTACTTAAAACATTTCCGAGGGATACATAGGGTAACATGGAGCCTCTTCTAAACAAAGAATACTTACAAAAGATATGGATGATGTCTTAAACTTCATTGTCATCCAACTATCCCAGGTGGTCCGCACTGATAAACACCGGTCCATCTATTGAAAATTGGAATTCTAATGACTGATTTTCCAAAGGAAGATATTCTCCTCCACTTATAAAATGGAACATTGAAAGAGGGTTTTTATGTTTTGGGTGTCCAGGGAGGAACAGTCTTTAAACAAACTCAATTCATATTCAGCCCTCCTCTCCCTAAAACCACCTCCCCACCATTTATTTCTCTGATTTGTGTGCAAAAATATGGGAATCATCTTCTTTAAGGCAAAGAAACTGATTGGATAACTTAATTACATTTCCACTTAACCCACCCTGTAACTTAGACTGCTACCACTGCTAGAGAAAGAGAACTTAAGTAGCCCTTGGTTTGAACCATCTGTCGCAAAAATGTGACATATGTTTGCTTTGTTTACTCAACAACCAAGTGTAAACTGATACACCGAACTAGAAATCTGTGTATGGTGTGACTGTGTGTGTGTGTGTGTGTGTGTGTGTGTGTGTGTGTGTGTTGGGGGAGGGGTGTCTGATGAAGGCATCAGTTTCCTCACACCTGCCCATAGGGAACACGTGCACAGCAAACCAGGAACGCGGACCGGCTGGATGTCCCTAGGGTTTGTGGCGCGCACTGAGGCGCAGATTCTCGTTAGCGACTCCAAACAATGCGCAGCACGCCCGCAAGCAGCCGCCGCAGCTGAGGGGCGCGCCTGGCTGATGTGCAGTTGAATGGAAAGCTAGTAACCCTCCTCCTTCCTCCTCCTCTCTCCCCGCCCTTACACCCGGCCTCAAACTTCAACCAAAGCCCGTGCCCTTTGCAATTAACCCCCCTCCATCAAAACGAGCGTTTCTTTTCTGTCCTCCGTGGAGGCCATTGTCTGGTCTGATGGGCTTGCAGATTTGACAGCTGGGCTCACACAGACTTGATTCAAACTCGGTTTCCCTGAGAGATGAACTTGGACATCAGCAAAGATCCCGAATACAAGCCCTGAGCGGCCGGACGGCCACCCACACCACTGCGGGCTGTTCCCCAGACTCTTGTCTCTGGACCCAGTGTAGACTTCGGTGCCCCGGGCGCCCCCCAGCGTGCGGGAAGGGGACCATAGCGGGGGGGGGGCGGGGGGCGATGAACAGCACGACTGGGGAACTAGCGGTCCCAGAGGTTGGGGTGAAGGGCTGTGTACGTATTGGGCTTTTTATTTATTTCTTTTTTTAAAATTTACTCTTGAAACGGCCAAGATGGAGGTCAGCTTATAAATTTCCCAAAGCCAGGTCTGACCGGGTTTAAACGCAGTGGGCTGGTGGCTCCGCTTTTGTCTCATCCACGCTGGAGGAGAGAGGTAGAGACTGCGTGTGCACGTGTGAGTGTGTGAGCGTGAATGAGCGCGCGCTGGCGTGGACGAA
>RJWJ010043580.1:0-12550 GCA_004363605.1 Indri indri | reverse complement strand
TTCCTCACTGAGTTTAACATGCTACACACAGCAAACGTTAACTCATTACTAACTCCCAATTCTATTGCTATTTCTTTGCCTCTGCCAAACTCTTTCTCTTTGTACATTTTGTAAAGAGAAGAGGAGGTAAGACAAAAATGGAAACACCTTCTGGAGACATCTCGTGGTTCCTACTGTAGGTGAGGGCTCTGCTCACCATTTCTGGCCTGGCCTTTCACCTGGGAGGGAGGTGAGGGAGCGAGGCAGAGGGAGACTGGCTATCTGCTTAAAGAGTTAAGACTCCTGTGGGGCACTAGATGGCAACATTTCCCCAAATCTAAACTTGGTGAGGCCCTGTGGCCAGGAGGTCAACTGTGCGCAGCTGCCAACCCCAACACACTCTATGAAACCCAGGCTACTGGGGAGGCGAAGATGGAAGCCAGATCTGTGGAAGGAAGACACTCACAGTTCACCTCTCAGGGCCTGGCCCACACTCAGGGCCCAGCGGTGCTACCTAATACCCCTCCCCCAACCACTACTAATTGAGTCACCCACGTTGGTATTGTTTTGTTGGTGGCAAAAGTTAAAACTTCATTCAGACTAATTCTGGGAGGACAGATCTAGTTAGTGTTACATATCTTTCTTTTTTTTTTTTAAATATATTCTACAACTAGATTCATAAATCGCTGCCTGCTGTAGAAACTTGGGAGAATTGCTTTAACGAACAGATAAGAATGACTTATATTTGCATATCAATGTTTTTGGTAGATAAGAAGCTGTTTCTTATCCATTTAAGCAATATTTGAACATAGAGTGTTCTTCTATGTGGACCCAAAGTGTCCTCTGGAGTTGTGTTTGCCTTATCAACTTATTTAGCACACTCTGCTTAGCGGCCGCCCCACTCCCAGGCCCTGTCCTTTTAATTAGTATCCTGTCACTGTATATCAGTGTTCCCCCGAGGCACACCACTGACACACAGAGAGTCAAAACATAGCACTTGACACAGAAACAAACATTTGCTGAACTTCTCATATAATTGGACTGGTCAGATGCACTGTTGCTGGGGAACCAGAAGCTGAACTTATGTGAAAGAACAGGAATCGAGGTGTTCAAGAGGGTGGGAATGGCAAGGGGAAGAGGGCGGCACGGCACAGTTACAGGACCAAAAGTCGACTGCTGGCCACTTTGTTAGACAACCTCTTTTCCTGCCTTAAAGCCCCAGTGCTCCATAGCTGCCACCTGGCAGAGGTAGACTTTTTGCATAGCTTCATTCATGTAGTCAATCAACAAATAATGATTAACTTCTAACGTGTGCCCAGCATGTTTCCAGGCTCTAGGGATATACCAGTGAGCAAGGTACCTGCCTTATTGATGTTTACATGCTGGTGGAGGAGAAAAAGGAAAACAAATAACAAACTACTAAATATAATTCACGTTTTATAAGTAAGTGCCTGTAAGAAAAATAAAGCAGGATTCAGACATGGTGACAAGTAAGGGTGTGTGTGTGTGTGTGTGTGTGTGTGTGTGTGTGTGTTTCCTTTGGCTACTTTAGTTAGATTCATCAAGGAGAGCTGCTTGGAAGAGATGCCATTGGAACAGATAGAAATGAATGGCACCCTCAGATAAAACGAAACCAGATATCGCCGTTATTGTGTAAGTGCTGTGGTTTGAATGTATGTGTCCCTCCAAAATTCATATGTTAGAACTTAAACCCCAAGGTGATAGTATTAAGAGGTGGGGCCTTTGGGGAAGTGATTAAGTTATGAAGGCTTCACCCTCGTGAATGGGATTAATGCCCTTGTAAAAGAGGCTTCAGAGAGCTGCCTGGCCCTTCCATCCCTGCACCAGGTGAGGACACAGAAGGAGGGACCATCTTGGAAGCAGAGGGCAACCCTCACCAGACACCAGATCTGCCAGTGCCTTAATCTTGGACTTCCCAGCCAGTTAGGTTCTCTGGAAGCAGGTACTGAGACAGAATTTGGGGTGGAAAATGTTTATTAGGGGTCAAATGCTATAAAAGGAAGGGGAAAGAACCACTATCAGAAACAAATGCAAGAGATATGAAACCAATTAATATATAGGGCCAGCTAGTTCTGTTTTAATAAAAAAAAAAAAAAGCTCGAAATAACTGAATATCACAAAAAGTATAGATGATTTTTAAACTCCATTTATACTCATTACACTTGTTTTCCCTTACCAGTTTATCAAGAGCACGATGTCATTAGTTCATCTATTTCCATATTGATGGAGCATTATAATCTACAACTTGGAGGGAATTATTAATGTCAGATAACTACTCTATTTGAATTGCCTTCCATTAGAAGAAGTTATGTTCAATAAAATTTAAGGTAAAGGAAAAAAAAGGGGAAGGAATTCAGACTGAATAGAAGGAAAAGTTGGACTATGATGTGCATCTGACAAAGCGCCAACTAACCCAATGTTGAGTTTTGGTATGAACATCGCCCCACCAGGGTTGTCTTGCATTGGGTCAGAATGTCTGGGACTTTTTCCCCCAGCCAGCTCCACCCTGGACAGGGGCTGTGGGCGAGGGGGCTCTCTGCAACTGCAGCAGACCCTGTAGGAGCAGGCAGCATGAGTCACACCTGCTGATGGCATGTCCCACAGCTGGGTAGCAAGTCCTTCCTTGAAGGGAGACTCTGGTCTACGACATTTGTGTATCTACCACACCGCTCATGTAACAGTGAAGAATGTAAGGTGCCTATACCATTTTAGCTAATCCGTACATCCTGAATACCTCTAGTTCCACCAACAAGACTCCATTTCTAATATTCATCGCACTTATTAACAATTAACTGATTTAAACAACAAAAATCCATTTCTGACATTCACTATGCTAATTAACAAAGCCTCAGGTATTCCGCGAGACATCGATCAAAGACGCGCTTGAAGTGGCTGCCTCTGGAGTGTCCTTTCTGATAAAATACTAGCTCACTACCCTGGAGTAGAATTTTCCATTAGAGCAACTGAGTGCCCTTAGAGTAAAATCTTAAATGAAGCAGCACACACGTGATATCATTGTCTCTACCTCGCTGAAGTATTTTAAAGTAAACTGCAGACATCCAAGCAGCCCTCGTTTAGGTATGCTTGTCTTTGGGGTCTTAGGTGCTTACTCTCTGATCTTGTCTGATCATACTGTCTTAGGGATCATTCGGCTGCAAGGGACAGAAACCCACCCAAACTAATTCGAGTTTAATGGGGGTTACTGTGCAGATCCAAGGATTCAACAGGCAACCTCCAGACACTGAGGTTGACAGTGTAGGCTCCTCGGCCGCTCAGAGTGGAACTGGGGTGTTGGGATCTCAGACTTCCCCTGCTTCTGTCATGGGGTGACATGTTCTTCTCCACCTGCATCTGCTCCTGTCTCCACCTCCTCTCTGCCTTTTCCACTTCATCAATGCACTTCCCCATAACTGTTGAGTTGGTGCACCCACCGTCATTTAAACTTCTCCATGTCTCTTAGGTCAATGTCTCGAGAGAGACAAAAAGAGAAAACACAACAGGCACACCATGCCCATGACCTGGGGTCCCTCGGGTTAGGTGAGCACCACGGTTCAGTCATCACGGCCAGGGGTATAGTAAATGAGGCGCCTCCTTCATCCAAGAAGAGGATGAAGATGGGGAGTGGGGGGCTCTGACCAGCATTACACCCTGGTCCTACTTACTGCGAGAATAGTGTCTTGCCAGAAAATTCCCTGATAGCCACACTCCTATGTGTGTGTGTGCACAGGTACACACATGCACACCGTGTGTAGTCAATTAAGCCAATTCAAGAATTACTGCCAAAGGCTATATATTTAAATTATGATATATTTAGATTATGATATTCAAATGTACCCATAAGGTGGCTTCCTTGATTCAGCTCATAAAGAAATGTCTTGCTATCTTTGTCTGAGACTTCATCTGCTACAAATACCACCTTCTTGGCTGTAACTCAGGAAGGTCTGAGTTGATTTCCCCAGTGACAGCCACTTCCACCAACCTGGGTACCACCCAGTAGCTGCGGCTAGGATGGTGCGGTATGTCCCCCACAGGCCACACATCATCAAAGGCTGTGAGTCAAGTAGCTCAAGATCGAAACTCTAAGGAGACTCTGGCTTCTATCCCAATCGTAGCAAGTAGACTACAGCAAAGGCCGTCAGCCCAGGGATATGACTCATGAGAGCGAAGCTGTCCTCTAGCCTGAGTACATAGAAACCCACATTGTTCTCAATGTTTCCTTTCACATTTGTTTGCATCACTTAGAATTTCCCAGGGACACTGGTGTGTCAACTAATCTTATCAGCCAGGCATCCTTAAGCAGGCAAGGCAATAAAGCAAACAGAGCCCTGTGTCCTGTTTGCAAGAGCCAGTCTCTTCTGCCTAGGCAGAGAGAGGGCAGCCCCTGCCCAGGCCTGGGGAGGCTCTCGGATCTCAGGGTCCCTTCCTTCTTGCCTCCTGTTCTGTTAACAGAGGCAGAGCCTTTGTGCCCTATCAGGGGAGATGCAGAAAGTAGAGACCCTCAAGCAGAGAGGAATGGAGAACCTCAGAAAGCCTTGCTGCTCCTTCCTGGCCCCCGCTTTGTGGGGTAAGAACAGGGGAGACCTGAGCAGAAACCTACTTTTACCCCCGTGCCCCTCCCCCTCCTCTCAAGTTAGGAGGCCTAGAGAACTACTGACTTCAATGAATAATGACAACATTTTTGCTAGAATATTCTCTCCTAAAAGCCTGTTGAAGAAATGCCCCAAACTGAGGGGACTGACTAAAAACGTTCTTCTTTTCCGTTGAGCTCAGTCTCACTGCCCTGGCAAGTTCTTCAGGCCAGCAGTAGCGCCCCGTGCCCCACGGCTGGCGCCCTTGACAACTGAGTCCCAGACCCCGTACCCTGTCTACAGCCTCCACCCAAGCCCCACGCCACCTCGCTGTCCTTTTCTCACCGAGCTCTGACTTCCCGGGGGCCGAGCCGCAGTTCCCTGTAACGTGGAGCCTCGCTTTCTCCTTCAGATCTGAGGGCCTCTGCAGCTCTCAGCTCATTTCTCCTTACCTCAGTTTACACTCCCCCTTTGGGTCATGCGCTTCGACTCCCCGTCCTACCTCGCTCCCGGAACCCTTGCCCTGAGGCGGGGCCGTGTGGCTGGCACGCCCCCCTCCGACCCTCAGATCGGGAGGTGCATGTACACGTATCTTTCCAACGCGGGAGCCCCCGAAACACCGAGAAAGCGAGCCAGAACGGGAAGCACGCGGTCGCGGGGCCGAGAGGGGGCGCTCCGGCACGCTTTGCAGGCCCTGCGTGTCCTTGTCTCGGCGCAGCACCCCAGGCGCAGGAGCGGGGCCTCTGACGCGAGAGTTTGACTGGCGTGCTTTTTAATCTCCTCTCAGGTAGGCCGGGAAATGAACCGTTGCTGTACTTGTTTTTCATGGGGGTGGGGGGAGGGGACAACAGGAAGCTGTGGTTTTGGGCAGTATGGGTTCATGGCCCCTGGGGACAATGGGGGAGCCCTCAGTGGATGGGACAGGGTGAAGCGTGGGGTTTTGTGTGGATCTTCTACTGGGCGGTGGTGGGACAGCTGGAAAGTTGGGCCACTAGTATTCCAGGTGTGACCATCTCCATGACACTTGGGGTACAATAATGTCACCTAGAGCTGGCTTAGGCCGATTGCTCTGAGACTGGTGAGGCAATTCATGCTCTTGCAGCCTGCCCCTTCCCGCCCCCCGCTCGGCCGTTTTCCTTAGGGGTCCTCTGGCCTGAGAGACACTGGTCCGGGCTGGTTCAGTCCTCTGTCTTCACGATTCCCTTCCCCAGGCCTTTCCCTAGGGACCCACCAAGGGTGGGGCTCCTTTTATCTCCCCAAACAAAGCCTAGAAAGCATTCATTCATTCTGCCTTCTTTTCCCACAGTCAAGCTGGATGGTTGGCGGGCGAGTACTGAGTGGCCCATTAGCGAGACCCCTGAGCTTAAAACACCAAAGAGCCTGTCCCCTGTCTCTGACAAGAGCATGCAGACCCCAGAAACACCCTCCATTCCTTCCTGCTGGCCAAACCCTTACCTGTCCTCCTTGCTCAGTGACTGACAGCGAGACTTCTTGTTACAGCAGCAAACGAACAAACAAAAGAACAAAACAGAACCAGATTTAATTCTTATCTCTGTAGGGTCTTCCCCTATACCTCAGCCACACACAAACACCTTTTTCCACTTTTCTTCCCAATGAATATGGGAGTTGGAATATGAGAGAAGAGATGGTAGAGACCAGGTCACCATTCTATAATGAGAACAAGTGTTATTTATTTATTTTAAGTTAATTAATGTTTAAATTGACAACAATTGGCATATATTTATCGTGCACAATATGGACAGATGTGCCATTTGTGTGTGTAAGTGCTCTCTAGTGCAACAACTGGGCGCAGAGAGGCCACCAGTGCAGTGGTTCCGCACTCAGGCTGGAGCCAAATTACCTGCGTTTGAATCTTGCCTCTATCACTTCATACATTTGTAACCTTGGGCAAATTACTTCATTTCCCTGGGCCTCGATTTCCTAATCTGTAAAATGGGGGAGATAGACAACTGTCCCAGAGTGTTGTTGTGAGGATTACAGCGTTAATCTACATTAAGCACGTAGAACAGTGTCTGACACTGTTAGAAAGCACTGTATAAATGCTTGCCTTTATTGTTATAGATAGCGATGATACAGTATTTCTGTTTCTGTCACTATATACTTGGTTATCCTAGCCTGTAAGTGGGGAACAAGTCTAATTTATAACTTATTTATAATGAATACCCAGCTACTCCCAAAAAAGATTTAAAGTGGCTGAATAATGACTATAAGTAGAAAATTCATCAATTATGGTCTTCGTAGTTCTTGTGTAAAGAATAATAATTTTTAACTCAAGTGGAAAATGGCCCTTTTTCTGTTTATTTGTTTACACTCGTGGTGTAGTGGAAAGCATCCTAAACCATCAATCAGGAGACCTTGATTGTAATAATGAAGTGCTGTAGGTGCTCAGTAACTCTTCGTGGAATGCGAGAATACTGTTGTGAGCACCTACTGTGTGTCAGGACTAGAAGCTTCACACACATGATCCCTGTTGGTCCTCACGATGAGTTCTGCAGTGGAGAGGCACTGTTTTTCCCACTTTTCAGATGAGGAAGCAGGATGGGGAGCTTAAGTAACCTGTCCAGAGCCACAAAGCTAGTGCTTGGGGCAGCAGGGCTCAAGGCCAAGTCCAATGCCAAAGCCCTCGTGCTTCCTGCTGTGCCACCACCTACCTTGTGATTGGACAGGACTCTGGACCACCTAAGCCTCAGGTTCTGCCTAGGAAAAATGAGAGTAACTGGCAGCTCCTGGCTCTTTACATCTGGATGAGGAAGGCCCCATTGCCCAAATATGAAGCGATTGAACCCGGATAGCAAGCTTTTAAGCACATGGAATTCGTATCAATTTTTGACAAGCAATAGAGGCTGTAAACAATGAGCCTGACCTTAATTCAAACACTAAGTGATTATGTTTGACAAAGAAATGTAAACACGGCTTTAATTGATTCATGTGCTTACAACTGGTGGTTCGTTTGTTATTGTCTTCTCTGTAATAGCCTCCATCTGGGGCTGGGTTGCTACGCAGAGCTTCTGCCACTGGTTTGAGCGCAGGGACAACATTCCTTCGTTGATTCATTCATTTATTGAACAAGTTAATGGTGTTATGGCTTGCACTGGGCTACAGACATGGTCCCTGCCTTCATGGAGCTCACAGTCAGGGGGGCGGTAAACAAATCGCCTCATGAAGAAATACGCAGTGAAAACGTGGTAAAAACCATGAATAGAGAGGGAAGGAGGGTGCTCAGAGGGAGAATGATCAGGAGTGGGTGGATGGTCAAGGAAGGTCTCTCTGAATAATGATCTGCAAGTTGCAAATGAGCCAATCATGGGGACGTGGGGGACAGGATGGTCCGGACAGAGGAAACAGTGCGTGCAAAGGCCCTGGGCCAGGAAGGGCTTGGTGTCCTTGAGGAGATACAGACCAGGGTGGCTGGAGGGAGTGGAGGTGGGGCTGAGTTGTTTGGGATAGAGTAGTTAACAGGAAATGTAGGAAAAATAGAAATACCTTAATATAGGGGGATATAACTATTAAAATACAAACTGTGGGATCATCCACAAGAAAAACGATACAGTTTAACAACAAATAACAAATAATTTATAAGGGAAAAAAAGGTAGAGGGGAAACCTATAGATTAAGAGAATTGAGAAGTCAAACTGAGGGTGTGGAGAAATGTACTGAACCCTGATACGTAGTTGAAGGGAGGGTGAACTGGTGCTTACTGGCAGTGACGGCCGTCCTGGAGTGTGGGACCAGTGTGCTGAATCGGTGGACATGCCCCCACCATCTTCATGCATGTCATTCCCTTGCACCCTAAATGGTTTCTCTTATAGATTGAATTTTGTCTCCACAAAAGTTATGTTGACATCCTACCCCCCAGTCCCTCACCTCAGGATACAACTGTGTGAGGCAGGCTTTTCCAGAAAAACAGAACCAGCAGGAGAGATAGATAGAGATTTATTTTAAGGAATTGGCTCATGTGATTGGGAAAGCTTGGCAAGTCCCACATCTGCAGGGCGGGCCAAGAGGCTGGAGACCCAAGGAAGAGCCGA
This sequence comes from Indri indri, assembly GCA_004363605.1. Lineage (NCBI taxonomy): Eukaryota > Metazoa > Chordata > Mammalia > Primates > Indriidae > Indri > Indri indri. The sequence goes on along the minus strand of RJWJ010043580.1, from coordinate 3,933 downwards.
CGTTGCAGTTTGAGTCCAAAAATAGTGTGCTAGCAGGATTCCTTCTCGCTCAGGAAGGTCAGTCTTTGCTCTATTAAGGCTGTCAACTGATTGGGTGAGGCCTACCTCCATTATGGAGGATAATCTGCTTTTAGCTAAAGTCTACTGACTTAAATATTAATGTCATGTAAAAAACCACCTTCACAGAAACATCTACAATAATATTTGACCAAATATCTAGGTACCATGGCCTAGTCAAGGTGACAGGTAAAATTATCCATCACAGGCTGGGCGTGGTGGCTCACGCCTGTAATCCTAGCACCCTGGCAGGCTGAGGCAAGAGGATCGCTCGAGGTCAGGAGTTCACAACCAGCCTGAGCAAGAGCAAGACCCTGTCTCTACTAAAAAATAGAAAGAAATTAGCTGGACAACTAAAAATATATAGAAAAAATTAGCCGAGAATAGTGGTGTATGCCTGTAGTCCCACCTACCCGGGAGGCTGAGGCAGGAGGATCGCTTGAGCCCAGGAGTTTGAGGTTGCTGTGAGCTAGGCCGACGCCATGGCACTCTAGCCTGGGCAACAGAGTGAGACTCTGTCTCAAAAAAAAAAAAAAATTATCCATCACAGTGACCTTATTTGCACACATAAGTTAAAGTGCACTTGTTAAGGTTGCATTAATCCAATATGACTGATGTCCTTACGAAGGGGATGTTTGGACACAGACGCACACAGGGAGAGTGCCCTGTGAAGATGAAGGCAGAGATTAGGGTGATGTCAGCAAACCACCTGAAGCTGGGAGAGAGACATGGGACACATTCTCCTCACAGCCTTGGAAAGGAGTCAGCCCTGCTGACACCTTCATCTCAGACTTCAAGCTTTAAGAGCTATGAGACAACAAATTTCTGTTGTTTTAGCCACCTGGTTTGTGGTATTCTATTACAGTAGCCCTAGGAAACTAATACAGCTTCCTGCAATCCAAACAGTGCAGAAACAGAGTACCGAGATGCCAAGCCCCTGGGCTTCAGAAGGTGTTAACAAGGCGTAGACAAAGCAAAAATCTGAAAGATGTGAGCAGGCAGCGCCCCTTTCTCCCTGCCTTCCCTTCCTCTGCATCCTGCCTCATTTCCAGGCCCATGGATACAGCCCTCATCCTGCGCAGAGAGAGGGGAGCTGAAGAGGGAATAGGAGTAGATGCACATGGAAGTTACGCATCCTTCCAACCCCCAGCAGCAGCCAACTCACAGATGTGGGGTGTCTGGTGAAGGCACACAAAGGAACACTTCTGAATGAGAGGATGTGAAGACGAAGGGACCTGTGCTTTGCTTCCTAGATGAACTCCAGGGAGGCCAAGTCTGATTCATTTTCATGTAGTGACAGTTTGTAGAAATGGCGGCGAGACATACAGGGCCAGAGGCTAGCCTGAGTTTCCTGTATCCCTAAAGGGGTGTGACAGCCATCTGCAAATACCCAAGGCTCCTGAGTGAGACACAAAAGATAGCTGGGGCTGGGCACGGTGGCTCATGCCTGTAATCCCAGCTACTTGCAAGGCTGAGGCAGGAGGATTGCTTGCCCTCAGGAGTTTGAGACCAAGGTGAGCAAAAGTGAGACCTCTGTGTCTGCAAATAATAGAAAAAATTAACTGGGAGTGGTGGTGCGTGCCTTTAGTCCCAGCTACTCGGAAGGCTGAGGCAGGGGGATTGCTTGAGCCCAGGAATTGGAGGTTGCAGTGAGGTATGATGATGCCACTGCACTCTAGCCTCAGTGACAGAGTGAGACTTTGTCTTTAAAAAAACAAAAAAGCTATCAGGGCGAGAGCAAGCTTGTGGAGCCTTGAGACCAGAATGTGGGGACCCCACATTGGACGGGTGCAGCCCATGGTCAAGACTGCAGGAAGCCCAGGAGGGTGTCTGAGGGACCAGGCAGGTCTCCAAGGCAGGGTGGCGTGTGTCGGAAGCAGCAGGCCAGCCCAGCAGCACGAAGGAAGGGCCTTCTCCTCCCTCTCCCGCCCTCGACACCCTAATGGCGAATGGGAATCCAGCCAGATATCACTGTCAACCTCGGAGACGCGGAAAAAGAGGGTGAAGAAAATCTTAGCAGTAACTCGGTTTTAAAACCAGAATGTCTGGGAAGTCACTGAATTTGACTGTCTGTACCTAAAAATAGTTAGATTTAAGCTTTCTGCATCAGTTCAGACGAAAGCTCACGATGAAAAGTAAGGCCAGAAACAGAAAAAAATAAAGTTATCTTTTGCCCACCTGAATCTGTGTTTTGTGAACTTAATATTTGTTACATTAACTATTGTTTTTTAAATGCCAACTTTTCACCAAAAACTTGATTTATACCGTATCATTTAACCAATGATTTTAGGAGACATATATATATATATATATATATATATATATATATATATAAACTATTCCCATTATATAAAACCAGAGAGATTAAATTACCTGCCCAAGGTCACCCTGCTACTATCAGTACAGCCAGGGTTTGTATCTGTACCTATATGACTCGAAACACACACATTGTTGGGATTGGAGGGAATTTGCCCAGTATAGTATTTGCACCTTTGAATTTTAAACCACGTGACAGGACACCAGCAATTGTGCTTCCTTGCAGAAGTTGGACTCAGGACACCTGCCCAGATCTTCCCCTCCTCGGCTACCCTGAACAGTGTTTGTGTCATCACTTTGCTTTCTCACTATCATTTCTGTAATCTTGGCTTCTCATCAGCCTGTTCCGCCCTCTCCGGCTGGAAGACTGTCCTGGAAGAGAACACTGCAGCGCAGCTGGGCCTCCCCTGAGAATGCAGCCACCTGCTCTTCCTTACTGCTTTCCTTATTTTATGTTGTTATTGTTTCCGGATATCTACCTGCCTCATCGATCCATTCTCGCTGTACTCCGTTAGTTAATTTTTCAAGAATAGGCTTTGGAAAACACTAAGCTTCGAAACAACGGAATCCCCATAGTTGAGATTAACGTTCTCTGATTCCCATAGGTCAATTTTTCCTCCTATTTTGGACAAGATGCATCCTGGACCACAGGTGAGAGCATAGATGGCCCAATTCTCTTTTTCTTTTTCCTGAGAAGAGGTAGCATTCCTGCGAGCATGAATGGTGAGGGTTTGGGAGATCCTCCCGCACTCTCACATATCATTGGTAGGGGTATAAACCGGAACAACTTCTTTGAGGAATATTTTGGCAACATGTGTCAATAAGTTAAATGTACATTTCCTTCCATTCGACAATTTCCTTTTTAAGAATTTAATCTACAAATATGCTCTCACAGGTATGGTATTACATACGTTTAAAGATGTTTATTACAGCATTATTGGTAACAGAAAAAGACTGGGGACAAAGCAAGCATCCATGAGTGGGGTGCTTGATAAACATTATGTATCCATACAACGGACTATTGCACAGTTATTAAATAGAATGAGGCGCTGTATATGCACTGATATGTTACAATTTCCAAAGTATATTGAGAGGAAAAAAACAGATAAAGTACAGAGTGTATTATATGCTTCCTTTAGTAGCATAAAGAGTATACTAAGGTTCCATAAAGCCGAGGCTATGCAGATGGGAATACGTTTGTATTTGCATAACCTGTTTCCAGAAGGATCACAAGACTCTAACAATAATGGTTGCCTCTGAAGAAGGAAACAGCTTCTGAGGAAAGGGGATAGACAGAAGACTTATTTTTCATTGTTTACTCTTTTGAACACTTGGTATTAATATTTTGTATTATGTGAATGTATTACTTATTCAAAAAATTATTTTTTTTCCTTAAAAACTGAGCTCCCCCAGGGGTAAGTCAGTTGGCAGAATACCATGGGGCGAGCCATGCTGTTTCATACCTCCATGCTGTTACACCCCTTGCCTGGAATGGCCTTTGCCCTTCATTTCTTCAGCTCACTCCTGCCGTTGGAAACCTTCTCTGACAGCCCTGCTCTC
>RJWJ010043579.1:0-12537 GCA_004363605.1 Indri indri | reverse complement strand
GAGGTCTTTCACATCCTTAGTTAAATATATTCCTAGGTATTTTATTTTCTTTGTTGCTATTGTGAAGGGTATTGAGTCTTTGATTTGGTTCTCAGTTTGACTGTTGTTGGCATATATGAATGTTAGTGATTTGTGTACATTAATTTTGTAACCTGAGACTTTGCTGAATTTGTTTACCAATTCTCATGGCAGAATCTTTGGGCTTTTCTAGATATAAGATCATATTGTCAGGAAAAAGTGATAGTTTTACCTCTTCTGCCCCCATTTGGATGCCCTTAATTGCTTCTCTTTCCTGATTGCTCTGGTTAGGACTTCCGGCACTATGTTGAATAGAAGTGGTGACAGGGGACAACAAACCTTAATAAAATATTTTCCTTTATCTAACTTCAGAACTTTACAGATATCTAGAGTTGGAGCAGCTCTTGGAATGCAGGGTCATTTTTGCATGGTAAATGATCTTGAACACTCATTATAAATTCTATTTACTGAAATGTTAACTTTTTTATAAGTTAATGAACAGAATAGCAACTTGCCATATTATACTATAGCACAAGATAAATTGAAGGAGATGTGCTGTTTTCACCTTCCTGATGAAACCCAAATATGATAGATGAAATGTCAGAGCATTATAGTAAATGAAAAGGCTAATATCCTATTAATCCTATTTGATATGCAGTGTAACAAATTAAGAAAGATTATTTCTGCTCTGCATCTACTTTTAAGCTTTCTTCAGTACTCATGAGAGTACAAAAAAGTAGACTTCATGGTTTATAACCCATGGTTTATTTAATACAGAAAATTGATGCAGAGGAGTTGGAGGTGGGGGAGTGAAGCTATTTAAATCAATCTTCTATTCTGTATTAACCTTTATATAATAAATTATATTTAATGTATGTATATTATAGATACATTTCTCCTGTATATTCACATATGTTATATATTTCTAAATACTATTTACTTTGTGTTATATATACAGGGGAAGATCTTGCTTTAAGTATGGCTCTGAGAAAATAATGGAAGAATAATTTTCAAAAATCTCAGGTATCGTATTTGTCATTATTTATAAATGACAAAGTACACCATGAGATATTACCCTTTTCTCTGTAGTAGAATGTTCACTCTAATTTATTATATTAAGTATAATTATACTTCATAATACATTTCTATTTTATATCACTTCCCCATGTCCTCCATTATCCCATACCTATAATATTCATTGTAACATGGTATATCTTAACTTCTACAGGATGTGTATTTGAACATGTACATTGGCACAAGCATGTAACATAGAGCATAATACTTTTAATCTGATATTTAAAATTAAAGTCTTGAGAATATTTTGATGTTTAACTTTAATTTTATAAAAAGGAAAGCACAAGAATCTGAGAAATTGTTTCATCCTAGATATTAGGAAAATCTTCAAAGAGTGATGTAGATAGATTAATTTAAAATGTTGTAGCTTTTTCTTCCATTGAATTCAGTGAACATTTATTCTTATTAATCTGTTCCATAGACTATAGCAGATCTAGCAATATATAAATTCAATACAAAGAATAATAATCATTTTCTGATATGTGTATTATGTTCTGAGTGACATTCTTCTCAATTCAAAATGATTGAACGTGAATTTCCATTATGAAGTGATTTTTAGAATTTAAAGTTATGTTCTTTGTAAACTTCTGGCCACTTTAGAGCTTTATATTCATAGCAATTGTGATATATTGTGCTACAAAAATCTTTTTTTCTTTTACATTTGTCTTTGTCTTTTGATGGACTCTTGGCTTTTTATGATATCCTAAGACACACTGAAATTTCCATTATGTTTAAGGTTTTGTTATTCCAACATATCTTTGCACAATATTTTCACCATTATAGACAGAGTGAGTGATTTCTGAACTTTAAACTTTTAAAATCCACACAGAAATATGGTTAGTCATCCACCTGCCTAAATAAAGGAAATTTTAAAGTCTTGGATTCCCAAAACACTAATCAAGGTGACCTAATTTTAATCTCAAAGAAGTGTAAGTACAATGAGATTATAACATCACATGGGAAAACTTAATTTATCCTATTAAACTCTAATTCAAAAACTAATATGGGATTAAAGGAGATTGCCAGGGTGAATCACGGAAAATCGAAGGTTCTAATGTCAGAAGTGAACAATTTAAATTCAGCAAAGTACAGGATAGAGAGACACTGTTCTCAGGAACAGGATAAAACTACCTCCATAAGACTCGTAATTGCCTGGGTAGAATATTTTTCCAAAGTGGTCATTTCTTTTTGCTCTAGACTGATGCTTTTTAGGCATCTTTCTAATTATTAATTTGCTTTTCCTAGAGGGGCATGTTAATAAGAGTTGTCAATTTGCATAACATAAGCTCTGAAAATTTTAGAAAAGTATATTTTTAATTTTGTTTTTAATTGTGTTTTATTGCCGTGTTTTCTCCCAAAGTATAATCAACTGTAAAATATAGACATTCTAGTACCAATGCTACAGAATTTGATCCAATGGCAATTTCAAATTTGGGGTGAACCCTGTGGTCCTTTCACAAGATACCTAAATATACTATCATGTCTTTCAAACTTTAAGGACCTGGCCTAGATCCAGGGCTGGTTTACTGAACTTGATCCCAGTATTGTAAGAAATTTCAGCATGAGAGATGTATGCAAAGAAAAGATAGGATAAAAATGGACTTTTAGTTAAGTGCCAATATCATGTGCTAACAGGTTGTTTGAAAAATAGTGAACATTTGGAATGACCTTGGTGGTTAGACAAATAAATAAATAAAATTTCACAGAGCAGCACAAACTGTCGCCCCTCAATGCAAATCAAACACCTATTCTAATGAATGACTCCCATACCCGTAGTACAGTTTCTGTGAATTGCTTATGCTGATGGTGTACAGCATGTCATTTACATTCTATGATAAATAATAAAATATCTCTAGTGGCATAGCCCTTCCATTATTCTCTCTATTATAGTCTGTGACCGTGTCGAAATTGAATTTCAAAACTTAAAATCTACTCTGGCCTATTGCAATTTTACAACTCAACTTGAATTATTTAAACTTTTTCATGGCCCCTTGAAAGACTACAGACTATAGTTTAATTGTTACCAATTAGATAATATACCTGAGTAAAAGAAACAAATTTAAATGGAAGAAAAATTATAATATTCTGTTCTGATAAAGTACTGGTCGATTGGTCCATTTTTTACACATAGTATATCCAATATTCTTTCAAAGTATCGATAAAATTGGTTTAAACATTGTATTGATGACCACATTTGAATTTTGTTCTTTGATGCATAAAAAGTCATTTTCATTCTCATTTTGAGTATTGAAATATTCTCATATTTCAACCTTTATCCAATTAGACCAAAAATTTATGTGATCCAAAGAAGCTAGCTATGTATATGAGCAGCAGTATTTCAAGGGTAATATGCTCTTAGTGATTTATCAAGAAACTATGTTAACTTGTTAGCATGATTCATAGGTACTGTGCTTAAAAGCAAAGCAGAACATTGTGAGAAAAACAAAGTAGAATGGCTGAATTTTGGATTTGTTTTGATTTTAGTAACTCTCAACACAATTAATTTTCTGACCCTTTTAACTATGAAGTCTGTGAAATAAACCACTGCACCCTGATTACTTATATTTAATGACTTCAATATGCAAAATGTGGCACTCATGAATTTGCTCTTAATGCTAATTGACATTATTATCATTATTTAATAAATCCTTTATTATATCCCAGTGCTATTGTTAAAAACTTTACTTGCTTAATGGATTTGATTTCCCACAGCAACACAAGAAGGCAGGTTATGTTATTATTGCCATTTCATTCTAAATTAAATATAGGTTTGTGATGATTAAGATAAGAGACAGAAAGAGAAGGAGCAGAAACAAACCATTTTCTTTCCTCTAAATTTAAGTTGCTATGCACTATCTCATTGCTCATTTAACATACGGACAATTTGTTACCTTCAAAATCATATTGTAAACTCAATAAATGATAGAGCCACATTTTATATTTTCTTACTTTTTCTCACTGTTCTTATGGGTAGTGCTCACAATTGGTTAGTCATTTTGAATATTGCTATGAGTTAAATTGTGTAAATCTTAAAGATTTTGAAGTCCTAACTTCAGTAGCTGTGAATGTGGCCTCATTTGGAAACAGAGATTTGGTAGGTGATCAATCAAGATGGGCCCTAATTCAAAATGACTACCTCCTTATACAAAGGGGGAAATTTGGACACAGGTAGACATGCACACAGAGAGAATGCCATGAGAACACGGAGGCAGATGTCAGAGTGATGCATCTATAAGCCAAGGAATGTCAAAGATGCCAGCATAACTCCAGAAGCTAACAGAGATGCAAGAATCAGATTCTTTCTCACAGCCCTTAGAAGGAACCAATCTTGTTGACACCTTGACCTCAGACTTTTAATCCCCAGAAGTGTAAGCCACCCACTTTATGATGCATTGTTACAGCAAACAAAGCAAACTAATACAAATATGCTGCGTTCTTTTGCTTGAAACAAGAGGTTACTACATGTAAATATGTTTGATAAAAGATGAATTTAATTCACTGACATATTATGTTCAAAATGGCAAAGCTCTTTTGACCCAGGAATCCAAAAACCAAAACCACAGTATTTAAAAGTAAAAATACGTATTTCAAAATCAGATGACTACTAAATGTAAGATATAGAGGTCTTGAGTTAAACTAACTTTATTCTTTCGAAAACCTGTTCATGTCTTATGCCCTTTTTTTTTTTTTTTTTTTTTTGTGGTTTGTTTGAGCTCTTTGTAGATTCTGGCTATTATCCCTTTATTTGATGTATAGCTTGTGAATATTTTCTCCCATTCCATAGGTTGTCTATTTGCTCTGTTGATTATTTCCATAGTTGTGCAGAAGCTTTTTATTTAATCAAGTCCCATTTATTTATTTTTGTTGATGCCGTAATTGTCATTGGGGTTATAGTCATGAATTTCTTTGCCTATGCTGATATATAGAGGAGTTTTCTCTACAGTTTCTTCTAGAATTCTTATGGTTTCATGCCTTACGTTTATGTTTTTTATTCATCTTGAATTAATTTTATAGTGGTGAGAGATATGGATCCTGTTTCATTCTTCTGCATGTGGCTATCCAATTTTCCAAGCACCATTTATTGAATAGGGCTTCTTTTTTCCAGTGTATATTGTTGTCTGTTTTGTCTAATATCAGTAGGCTGTAGATAGATGGTTTTATATTTAGGTTCTGTGTTCTGTTCCATTGGTCTATGTCTCTATTTTTGTGTCAATATCGTGCTGTTTTGATTATATAGTCTTGTAAAATAGTTTGAAGTCTGATAATATGATGTTTCCAGATTGGTTCTATTTGCTTAAGATTGCTTTGGCTATTTGTGTTCTTTTCTGGTCCCAAGCATAGAATTATCTTTTCTAGATCTGTGAAATATGACATTGTTATTTTGATGGTGATTGAACTGAATCTGCAAATCACTTTGGGTAGTTTGGACATTTTAATAATGTTGATTCTACCAATCCATGAGCATGTTTTTTCATTTTTTTGTGTGTCATTTGTGACTGCTTTCCTCTGTATATCATAGTTCTCTTTGTAGAGATCTTTCACTTCCTTGTGTAAACATATTTTATTTTCTTTGTAGCTATTGTGAATGATATTGAGTCTTTGATTTGACTCTCAGCTTGATTCTTATTGGTGTATATGAATGCTACTGATTTGTGTACATTGATTTTGTAACCTGAGACTGCTGAACTTATTTGTCAATTCTGAGAGTCTGTTGGTGGAGTCTTTGGTGTTTTCTAGATATAAGATCATATCATCAACAAAAAGTGATAGTTTGACCTCCTCATTCCAAATTTTCATACCCTTTATTTCTTTCTGTTGCCTAAATGCTCTGGCTAGGACTTCCAGCACTATGTTGAATAGAAGTGATGACAGTGGACACCCTTGTCTTGTTCTAGTTCTTAGGGTCAATGCTTTCAACTTTTCCCCATTCAGCATGATGTTGATTATGGGTTTGTTATATATGTCTTTTATGATTTAGAGATATATTCCTTCTATGCCTACTGTGTTGAGGGTTTTTGTCATGAAAGAGTGCTGGATTTTGTCTAATGCTTTTCTGCACGTATTGAAATTATCATGTGTTTTTTGTTTTTGCTTCTGTTTATGTGGTGAATCACATTTATTGAGTTACATATGTCGAACCATCCTTGTATCCCTGGGATGAAGCCCACTTGGTCATGGTGAATAGAAGATAGATAAGTGGCCAATAAACATATGAAAAAAAAATGCTCAATATCACTAATCATCAGGGAAATTCAAACAACAATGAGATATCATCTTAACCCTGTTAGAATGGCTTTCATTAAAAAGTTCAAAAACAATAGTGCTGGCATGGATGCAGACAGAAAGGAACGTTATACCCTGTTGGTGGGACTGAAAATTAGTGCAACATCTATGGGAAACATTATAGAAATTCCTCAAAGAGCTAAAAGTAGACCTGCCATTTGATCCAGCCATCCCACTATTAGGTATCTATACAAAGATAAAGAAGTAATCTTATCAGAAAGACTCTTGAACTCATATGTTTATCATAGCACAATTCACAATTGCAAAGATATGTAATAAACTTAAGTACCTATTAATTAATGAGTGGATAAATAAAATGTAGTATATGTATACCAGGAAGTACTACTCAGCCATTAAAAAGGATGAACTATTGCCTTTTGTAACAATTTGGATGGAACTGGAGACCATTATCCTAAGTGAAGTATCTACAGACAGGAAAATAAGCACTACATGTGCTTGCTATTAAACTGTAACTAACTGATGAGCACACATGTTCACAGAGGGAAGTAAAACACTGTGGACATAAAGCATAGGGAAGGGGGGAGGGGGGATGCACTAAAACCTACCTAACATGTACAGTGAACACTATTTTGGTGATGCACACACTTATAGCCATGACTCAAGCATTACAAAATGATCCATGTAACCAGAAACATTTGCATCCCTATTTTGAAATAAAAAAATAAAAAATGAAAAACTCTCTGTTTATATTTTGATTTTGAAAATTGAATACAATTTTGCATTTAATGTACATATTCTCATTTGCTGAGCTGTAGCAAAAAAATAGTTGTGTGGAATTCCCCAACTATAATTTTTGACAATTAGATTTGGTCTTTTCCAAGTATCCTATTTTCAAGAAGACTTTAAAATAATGACAAGATACCTAGACATGGTAGCAGATTTCAAAAGTCACTAAATACAATTTTGAATTATGCTTCTAAGAAAATCATTTAAAAACAGAAGAATGGTTTTACTAGAAAGTGGATTTTCATTTTGACATAGGCTAATTTTGGCTTTAGACTAAAAAACGACGTTTGTTTTCATACCTAAATTAGATTTGGAAAAATCGCTGTTTTCCAACAGTGATTTTACTTCCAGTTTTGATCAACTTTATAAGAATCAATACATTAAAAACTCTTTCAAGGCTTTTTTATTATAGTGTTGAACAGAATTTAGCTACAATATGGAAAGTACTCGGGAAAAGTCAATAATGAAATATGTAATTCAACCATCTTCACATTGTGGACATTGTCTAAATTCATAATTAGAACTATGCATGTAATTTTAATAGAATAATTTGAATTTTCCATATAGAATGAATTGTTTTATAGAGCAGCTCATTCATCTAATTACTAATGCCTTTTTTCTATGCGAAATCCTGAACTGACATTCAATTTGTTTTAATTTCATAGGAAATATTTATTATATTAATCACTGATAGCAATTAATAGCTCAGAAAGAGGCTCAGAGCTTTTATTATTAGCCTGACTGAATATTTTCACACTTCATAAAGGGCAACAATAAGATTTCCTTCACCCCTGATCCAAAGCTTCTTAATTTTTAGCTTTTAAAATCTAATTATAAAAAATTGATGGAAAAGAGTTTTTAAATGTCTTCTAATTCATTTTGACTTTCCATTTAATGAGCAATCTAGCAAGTTACTTTTACAGTCTGAAAACTTTTTTACATATGTCATTTAATTTACTTTTTGGGAACAAAAATTTGTTCAGAAATTACATTAGAGTATTGATGTTTTCAACCGAATATTATCCTTTCAACAGTATATGCAAAATATGTCAAATTTTTCTTTCATCTAGTTGTTGACTTAAATCGTCCTCTATTTATATGTAAATTGATAGTAATTTACACTTAAATACATACATGGAAATTTATCTTTATGATTGTGACCATACACTTCCCAGATATACATAATACATTTCTTTTGGTGTGACCAAAAATACATGTTATTTTCATGCATATTACATAAAAATCTGTTGTTTTCTCATTTCTCTATCTTTAAACCAACTATGAAAGTCAATGATAAACTTATAAATGTCAGTAATATATGAAGAAATTACTACATGGTCCAGTTTTTACAAATAGCCCTTTAAGCCATTACATTTTCATCTTTGCCTATCTTCTGTCTCCCCATCATTCTTTCACTCTTTCTCCCTCAATTTACCACTCATAACATTAATTTAATTTAATTTGTGGTAGTATATATGAGATTTTTATCTGTATTAAAAGTTATGAGAAGTAGAATTTACCTTATATTGCGGTTTGTTTATTTTGCCAAGTTGGAAAAATTTCCTTATATCGGTTTCCTCATTTATTGAGGAAACAGGCTTGACTATGTACTAATTAAATTACTTTCTACTTATAATAGTTTGATAATTCTATTTTTATACAGGAAAAAATTGATTCCATTAGAATTAAAGAAGTCAAATCAAAAAATGTAAGCTAGAGTTAAATAATATACAACAATTTTATAAATATGGCAACTTTTTAGTCAATATAAGCTAAATTATATAATGGTATAGATAACTCCATAGTCTCAGTAGCTCTACAAACATTTATTCCCTATTAACATAAAAAGCGACACATGTCCAAGTGATTCTCTAGAGTCACTATGTTCCATGATCCTAGTTGCTTCGATTTTCGACTTGGTAAATTAAATGGCAGGAGGGCATTGGCCTGAGGCTGTCTCCCTACTTTGAGTTCATATGTATTGAACAGCAACCCGACTTGTGTAAAGAAACAGAAACCTAAATTAGTTGTTTAATTTTTGTAACACATAGCTGGGGACTAGCCAATCATTAGTAGCTGAGCTTCGGCCGATCACAGGTTGCCAACTGATTGGATCATTTCCAAATACAGCAAAATCCTAGCTAAAACCGTTCTGGCTATTTCTATATTTTTACTTCAATATTCTGTGTATAAATACTCGCTGCCAAATTTGGGGATGGGAGCTCTTTGAACTTATTCTGGTTCTGAGTGTTGCCTGATTCAAGAATATTTTTCTGAAATAAACTCTGTTAAATTTAATTTGTCGTAAGTTTTTCTTTTAACAAACTCTAAAATCTCAACATTAGGTAGTTCCTCTGGTACTACAGCACAATAATAGAGCATTGTACTGATTCACACCAACAATTAGATGCTTTGACCGGAAGTGGCCACATATCTTAAGCTCATCATCCAGGAGCCAGTTACATGGCACCAACTAAATCACAAAGTGTGAAAAGGTATGCTTCAAAATAGAGGTTTTGTTTGGACAAGAGATGTCTGCATAACAAATCATATTATTATTTTGTTAAATTAAATTAAATTTGATCCAAAATTGCCTTTGTACATAGTAAACTGCAACCTTCGTATGTAAATAAACTGCAACCTAAGAGTATATTTTTATAACAAAAGTAGTTGAATCCTAGCCAATCACAGTAGCCAACTTTAGCCAACCACAAGCTGTCAACTGATCAGATCGTGTCTCTATAGAGCAAATGCCTTATCATACCATGTCCAAGAAAGGCAAATGCTGAGCTCTCACCAATCAAGCCTTTTCTATATGCCACTTCCTATTTCTGTCTATAAATACTGCCTGCCACATTGCTGGGTGGAGCTCTCTGAACCTCTGTTGATTTTGAGTGCTGCCCAATTCATAAATCATTCTTTGCAAAAATGCAGTCTACTGAATTAAATTGGCATAAAGTTTTTTTTTTTAACAATTTCAACTTCATAGGGAAAATAGAATCAGAAAAACTAATAACCTATCCATGTTTGGACAGTGTCTTAATTAAAGAGAATTTTGTCTTACACCATAGGTACAACCCCCCCCCCCAAAAAAAAATTTGATAAAAAAAAAAAGAATTTTGAAAGGTATATATTTTTCAACCCCAATTTTCCCCATGATCTGCTTGGTTTAAGGACCTCATCTGTAGTGTATATGAGATAGTTGTTTAAATTGACCCCAAGATAATTGAGGACAGGGAGTTTTATATTTAGGATGCTATTCAGAGCAGGTATCTGTAACAAATAACTATATAAATCTGTAACTATAATTTATAGTAAAATGTGGTACATATTTGATTTATCTCTAAATCATTTTGTTAGTTTACCTGGAGTTTTAAAGATGAATTAACAATTTAGATTTTGATAATCCCAAGTTTTTATACACGAATACATATGGAAGAAATGTCAATTCTTAACTCATGCTATGAATATATTACAAAATATATGCTGACATCACTCTTTTTAAAATTATCACCATATAATACCAACAGATCAGTAAATTACCCTGAGAATAGTGCTGAGAATTTAGGGTAACTGAGACTTCCTAGTATGAACCTAGAGATATTTCTTATGTCTGGGATTAATGCAACTGCTGCAGATTCCATGCCATAGATGGCAGCTCCATCATACTGAATGGGGAAAGGTTGAAAGCATTCCCCCTATAAACTGGAACAATCCAAAAATATTCACTTTCACCACTTCTATTCAATATAGTGCTGGAAGTCCTAACCAGATTACTCAGGCAAGAAAAAGAAATAGAGGACATCCAAATCAGAAATGAGGAGGTCAAACTATCCCTGTTTGCTCGTGATGATCTTATATCTAGAAAACCCTAAAGATTCCTCCAAAAGATTCCTAGAATTGATAAACTCTGTAAAGTATCAGGTAACAAAATTAATGTACACAAATCAGTAGCATTTCTATACATTAATAACAGCCAAACTGAGAATCAAATCAAGAACTCAATGTCATTCACAGTAGCCACAAAGAAAATAAAATACCTGGAAATATACTTAACCAAGTAGGTGAAAGATCTTTTTAAGGAGAACTAAAAAAAACACTGAATAAAGAAATCATAGATGAACTAAATAAATGGAAAAATATCCTATGTTCATGGATTGAAAGAACCAATAGTGTTAAAATGTCCATACTGCCCAAAGTGATTTACAGATTCAAAGTAACTCCAAAGTCAAAATACTAATGTCATTTTTTCACAGAATTAGAAAAAATCTTACATGTCAGATGAAATCATGAAAAAAACAAAATATCCAAAGCAATCCTATCCAAGAAGAAAAATCTGGAAGCATCACTTTAACCAAATTCAAATTACACTACAAGGCTATAGTAACCAAAATAGCAAAATACTGGCATAAAAGTAGATACATAGATCAATGGAACAGAATAGAGAACCCAGAAATACAATCCTTTACCTTTAACTAACTGATCTTTGACAAACCAGACAAAAAAATACAGTGGGAAAAGGAGACTGTATTCAGTAAATGGTGCTGGGAAAATTGTACAGCCACATGTAGAAGAATGAACCTGGATCTTTATCTCTCAGCATGTACAAAAGTTAACTCAAGATGGATCAAAGACTTAAACATAAGACCTGAAACCATAAAAATTCTAGAAGGAAAAAACTCTTCTGGACATTATACTCTCCCTTTTGGTTACCTACTCTGTTCTGTTTGTCTCAGTTTTCATGTAAAGTATTTGCACTTTAAAAACATATATGACATTTAATTAGTGTGCTTAGCTATTCCTTATTTTTACTGTATGTAACTGCACATGTTTTCAATTACCATTTAAAGTATATTAATATATTGTGGGATTTTATACAATAATCATCAAATAATTTCTCTTTATTTTCTTTTGGCCTCCCAATACTCATGGAAAATGTACAAATGCACACATAAACATATATAGATTAGGTGTCAAAGATTACAAATATAAAATTTATTTTTGACAGTGAATTAACAGACATATTTAAGAGTAGATTTGCATTCTAATCTAACCCACTGGATAATCTTTCTTGAAAATAGTTCAGAGGAAGTTACTCTATCAGTGAAAGATAATCTTCCTCTTAATTGTAAAAGATATCTGAATATGGAATTTCTCAAAATCCACAAGAGCTATGTAATTGTGTGTTCATGACTGTATTAATTACATTAATAGCCCTCTCCCCTGCTGGCCACACCTCATCACTGCAGCAAATTTTTCTCATTGAGAGATGACACTCTTTCAGTATGCCTTAAGCTGAGAATCAATCTTTTTCTGGACTTAACCCATGGAAACTTGATTTACATGCTTCTTTTTTTTCCAAATTATGAAGAGTATAGTTTGTTTTGTAATTTTTTTTTAATAATCTTAACGGAA
>RJWJ010043578.1:0-12556 GCA_004363605.1 Indri indri | reverse complement strand
CTATATTATTCCTGAAATCTTAACAGACAGCAACATCATCCACCAAGAAATGTTTACATAGCATTTTCTTTATATTCTTGCTTCATTAGTCCATGATATACCTAGACCTGCAGAGTTGGGGATGGATAGCCTAGGAGTGCAGGTGTCTGGCCACACATACATAATCAAAATTCTATTAGTACATAGCCCTTAATCCTGATTGGGTCCAGACTTTTCCAGTACAGGCTGTCATCTAGTATCTGCTATCTGTCTTACACAGATGCAATGTGATATAATCACATGGGCATTTTTCACATCCTTAACAGCCTACTTTGAGGCAAAAGATACTACACAAAATCAAGGCAGCTTTGAGAAGAAAGAAGAGCAGAGCAGATCAAATCCCTAGAACATATTGAAAGGGAGGGATAAACGTAGAAGATACCAGAAATATAGAGGTCCAGGGGCTAGGCTAGTGGAAGTTTGTGATGGTTAATTTTATGTATCAACTTGACGGGGTCACAGGATGCCCAGATCGCTGGTTAAACACTATGTCTGGGTGTGTCTGTGAGGGTGTTTCCAGAAATAATTAACATTTGAATTGGCGAACTGAAGAACTAAGTAAAACCACTCAACATGGGCAGGCAGGATCCAATCCCTTGAGAGCCTAAATAAAACTAAAAGGAAGAGGAGGGCTAAATTCACTTTCAGTCTGACTATATGAGCTGGGTCATCAATCTTCTTCTGTCCTGGACACTCCTGGTTGTCAAGCCTTCAGACTCAGATTATAATCTGCACGATGGGCTTTCCAGCTCTTAGGCACTCAAATTACACCACTTGCCTTCCTTGATCTCCATTTTGCAGATGACAGATTGTGGGACTTCACAGCCTCCATCACTGCATTAGCCAACACCCTATAATAAACCTCTTTTTAGAGAAATGATAGATACAGATATAGATAAATCTATTGGTTCTATTTCTCTGGAGACCTCTAGGTATAGTTTCGTAAACATTAGAAAGTACATTTGTGCACCTGAAGAAAGTTTCTGATTACTCAGGAACAAGTAATGCAGTTTCTTTCCTAGCACTAAATAACTGAAGATTGATGAGAAGTTTCATTCCAGTTATGTGTGAGTGTGTGTGTGTGTGTGTGTGTGTGTGTGTGCGTGCACACGAAGATTTTGGATGGAATTGTAGGTAATATGCTCAAAATTCTTTCATCATTTACATTTTGGAGGAAAAATTCATGTGTTGCAAGGATCATGAAACAAAGGAGAGAAAAACAACTTCACAGACCAGAAGTTACCTTCAATACCATATTTAATGGCTCTATATTTCAATTTTGTTCTATCTTCTCAAATACATTTTATGGGGCCGTGCTGTTATGTGTGAATGATGCTATAACTTCAGACAAAGAAATACATATCTTATTATGTTTTATTTTACATAATTGAACCATCTACAATAGCATTGTTTCAGACATAAAGACAAATGATTTAACTTTTTAATTAAGCTTTAAAACCCCTAATTAAATGCCTAAATTGCAAAGAACCATTTCAGTCTAAATTGTCCTTAGTTTGCTGTGTGTGGATTTTCCTATTGCATGGTGACTGCCAGAGAAAGTAACAAAGAGCTATAAATCAAATTCACACTTTGTAATTGGTACCATTAATGCATCTTTCATTATCCAGCAAGACAAGGACAGAGACCATATAATACTCCAGGTAAAACATAATGCTCCAGGTATAATGCTCACTCGTATTGGCTGCCAGCACCTTCTGTCAGGCAAGAAACTTTGGGAGTCTATTGGGCAATATGTGCT
The DNA here is from genome assembly GCA_004363605.1 of Indri indri. Lineage (NCBI taxonomy): Eukaryota > Metazoa > Chordata > Mammalia > Primates > Indriidae > Indri > Indri indri. The sequence continues at coordinate 10,758 of RJWJ010043578.1, read as the reverse complement.
TGTGAAGCTAGTGGCCTGGAAAACTTAACAGGACATGACCAAATGGCCAACTAGGTCTACATGGGTCCAGATGTGTTTTATAATAGCTGAAGGTATTTTTAAAACATAGAATTTTGAGAACAACTAAATTCACTAAGAAGACTCATGAGTACCCATATTTATGTTAAATGCTGAAACACTTAGCCTTTTATATGCATTCTTTCTGTTGTTGCTGTTTTAGAGATGAGGGTCTCACTATGTTGCCTAGGCTCAAGCAATCCTTCTACCTCAGCCTCTCAAGTAGCTGGGATTACAGGTGGTAGCCACCACACCAGGGCTTTTTACATGCATTTTTGCATTTAACTGCACATCAATCCTATGAGATACAAAGTATTTTTGTCTATATGAGGAAACTGAAGCTTAGAGACATTAAGTAACCTATTTAAAGTGATTCAAGTAGAAAGTGGCAGAACGAGGATTCGGAGATAGGTTTGTTGTCAAAACCACAAGGGGATTTCAGCCTAGGTCCAGTTGCTCATTGCACAAAGATCCAATTATTGAGACAAGGATTGCCAAGGAAGAAAAGAATTGCTTTCATATGAAAGACATCTTTCTGAGAGAACAGGATATGCTGCCTCAAATTTGGCTATCTGACTAACGGAGATCAAGACCATGAGCTTTTAAAGGCGGGGCCACGTGCCTTGGGGCAGGTTATGGGGATGGTGAATCTTGGTGTCAGGGAGTCTGCCAGCGTCCTTCATAATCTCAGCTCCTTTGTCTTGCAAAAAATCCACTATTTCTGGGAAACAACTCAAAAAGACAAGTAATTAGTTAAGGAAATTGTTATAAAAAAAATATAGGGGTCATTGAAATTTGTTCATAGGGCCCATTACAGGTTCTCAAACCTAACTGTGCATTACAACATCATTATCTTACCTGTAAGAAAAATGCAAATAAAAACCATAGTGAGATACCACTACACACCTATTAGAATTGGTATAATTAAAATACTGTCACTACTAAGCGATGGCAAACATGCAGGGCAAATAAAACCCTCACACATTGCTGAAGCCAGAGAAGGACAAGGTACAAAATAGTATAGCTACTTTGGAAAATAGTGCACAATTTTTTATAAAATTAAACATACCCTTACTATAGAACCCAGCAATCGATCCCTAAGTACTTATCCATGTAAGAAAAACGTATGTTCACAAAAAATTCCATATAAAAATGTGTAGCACCCTTATTCATAATCACCAAAAACTAGAAAAAGCCCAAGTATCCTTCAACTGGTGAATAGACAAACTATGGCACATCCATACAATGGAACACTACTGAGCAACAAAAAGGAATGAACTACTGATGTATACAATGACATGGATGAATCTCAAACCTATTATGGTAAGTGAAAGGAATCAGGCTCAAAAGTCTGCATATTTATGATTTCTTTTATATGACATTCTCAAATAGGAGAGGCAAGAGAGACAACAAAGAGAGAGAGAGAACAAATCAGTGTTTGCAAGGATCTGAGCACGTAGAGAGCAGTTGGCTATAGAAGGATATGGGAAAATTTGAGAAGTAATAGAACTATTCTATATCTTGATTTCATGAAAAAGACAGGGGCATAGAATCAGAATTACACAGTCAAATTAGAAAATTTTGCACTAAAACAGTAGTTTTCAACTGCAGTGTTTCCTCACTTTGGTACATCATGATGGGGTGTCTACTATGTCACAATTAACGTGTTACTACTAATAATTTAAGACACTTGTAAATAGTTAATATTTTTTAATAGCTGATTATTTTTACACTTAAGTTAGTGATAACTCAAAGTTAATTACAGTTTAATGTCTTGTTTGCTTACTTGTCTTCTGAAAAGCTATTTTGACTGGAAAAGAAAAAAAAAAGGTAGAGCTATAGCTTCTGATCATACTCCAGGAAATCTGGATTTGATGGGCATGCTACAATGACTATGCTACACTGAGTTGCCCTTTCACAAAATCTAGCTGATAGGAACTAAATTTGCACCATTATACGTAATAATAGCTGTCTGCAACCTGGAAAAGGTCTTGCAGCACATTTAAATCTTCTCACTTTGTTTTATCTAGATTAGATGTAGTTTGCAAAAGTAATGGAGTGTAAATATAGTGGGAAGGTATACAAAGCATTCCTATAATAATTAGGGGTGTGTGTGTGTGGGCACACATGTTTATGTATGTGTGTGTGCATACATATGTTTTAAGGGTAAGAATCACTATATCGCTTCTGAAAGTAGGAAAAAACAATTTGTCTATTTCAATTTTACTCATTTTTGACCCTAGACAATTCTAGTGAATAAAACTATGACTGATGTTTGAAACAAAATAGTTCCAAAACTGCAATTTAATACTTTTCAAAAAAAGGTCAGTATACAAAGTAATGGCTGAAATAAACCAAAAGGGGAATGAATATCAGCCAAAACTGTACCTTTTTGTATGATCTAAAGGAAACATTTTAAATTCACAGCTGAGGAATATAGGGTGTCATCCCTGAAGAGAGTACTTAAACTTCCTTGTGCATAAGAATCATTAAAAAAGACCATTTATATCATATGCTGTGGTGTGCTGCCCAGATCCCACTTGAGGACCAACACACTCATTCTTCCAGGGGCTAGGAGTACTGACTGCTAACAATATAGGGCTAAGTCCCTCTCCAGGCATTTCTTCATCCAAAAGAAGTTGCCTGAATCAGGTTACATCCTTAGATTCTATCAAATGACAGTAACCTAATGGAAACTCAACAAGTAGTATTCCCAACTGCAGCTGCTTTGCCAAATGAGGTATTTCTGCTACAGAATATCAGCAATAGCTTCAGCAACATCATGTGTCACCTGTGATTTGGCAAATTCAATCTTTTCCATTCCTATCAAAAAAGAGGATCAAAAGTACGCTGCATTCTCATGAGATGAATAACAATATACTGTAAAGTGTTGCCCAAGGACTATGTTAACTCTCCTAACCTCTGTCATAATATAATTCAAAGGGACTTGAACTATTTGAACATTCACAGAACATTTAATTGGTGCATTATATTCATGATATCATGTTAATTGGATCAGATGAGCAAGAAGTGGCATGTAGGATAGAGGCCTTGACAAGAAACACTCCAGAACAAGGAATATAAGCTCTATGAGGATTTACGGACCCACCACACCTATGAGATTTCCTGGAGGAGTCCAGTGGTCTGGGGCATGCTGTGACATGCTTCAAGAATAAAGGAAAAATTATTACATCTCAGAATACCAATGCTTAATCATCTGGCAGCCTTCTTCACATTCCGAAGACAGCATGTCTGACACTTGGGAATACCGTTCTGAGCTGTCTAACTCATTTGTGCTGTGGTGAAAATAGTCCTGCTACTTGTGACACAATTCATATCAGATCCTGTGGCACTAGAGGTATCTATAACAGGAAAAGATGTTGTGTGAAGCTTATGGCAAGATCCAGCAGAAGAATCACAATATAGAGCCTCTAGGGATCTCGTGCAAGGCCATGACATCTGAAGGAATGAACTATACACATTTCAACATCTGGCATGTTATTGGACCCTAGTGAATATGTTGTATCTGACCTTGAAAAATCAAGAGATCACACTGCTAAAGTTGCCCATCATAAGTTATGCACAGTTAGATTCACCAAGTTACAGGTGAATGCAATAGCAATATACCATTAAAGGAAACAATGCATTTAGAACTGGCATGAATGAGGCCAGAGGTTACAAGTAAGCTGCACAGGCAAGTGGTCCAGACTTTCATGTCATCCACTGCTGTTGCATTTGTGCCTCTCCATCAGCTCACACCTCTTGCTCTGGGGATAAAGTTGGAGAAGGAGCCTACATGATCAGCTGATGGAAAAAGACTGAGTTTGGTTTACAAATGGGTCTGCTCAGTATGTGTATGCAAGCTGCAAATGAACAGCTGCTGCATTACAACCCCACTCAGGGGTGGCCTTAAAGATAGCAATGAGGGAGATTCTCTCAATGGGTAGCCTTTGGGGATGTACCTAGTCAGCCACTTTGTTGGAAGAAATGTAGTCAAGGTAAGAATATGCATGAACTCGTGAGCAGTGGTGAATGGTTGACTGGTTGGTCAGGAGTCTAGAAGGAAAAATTTTGAGGATTAGGGAAAAGAGGTCTGAGGAAGACCTTGTGGAGAACCTATAAAAGTGGGCATAAAAATGTTATAATCATTGTATTTAATAGTGATTCTCACTGGACAGCATCCACCTTGAAAAAGACAACAATCGAGTAGACCAAATGACTCAACCAGTTGACATCAGGAAGAAACTATTATCAGCTACCCCACTGTCATTGTTAAATGGATGGAGACAATGGAGACCATAGCTCAGTATCATCATTTCTCTTTCACCAAGGGTGGATCTAGCTACGGCAATTGTTAAATGTCCACCCTGTGAGAAACAGAAGCCAACACTGAGGCCCTGATACAGCCCAACTCTTGTGGAAACCAACCAAACTCTTTATTTTTTTTTTTTTTTTGAGACAGAGTCTCACTCTGTTCCCCGGGCTAAGTGCTGTGGCATCAGCCTAGCTCACAGCAACCTCAAACTCCTGGGCTCAAGCGATCCTCCTCCCTCAGCCTCCCGAGTAGCTGGGACTACAGGCACGCTCCACAATGCCCGGCTAATTTTTTTCTATATATATATTTTTAGTTGTCCAGATAATTTCTTTCTATTTTTAGTAGAGATGGGGTCTCGCTCTTGATCAGGCTGGTCTCAAACTCCAGACCTTGAGCTATCCACCTGCCTCAGCCTCCCAGAGTGCTAGGATTATAGGCGTGAGCCACCACACCCAGCCCAACCAAACTCTTGATTGCAAGTTGATTACATTGGCCCCTTTCTAATCTGTAAGGAGTAGTAATTCATCTTGAATGAAAATAATACATACCCCAGGAACAAATTTGTCTACGCTGCCAGCAAATCCTCAGCCAATATCACCGTATGCAGGCTGACAGAGTGTTAGAACTACTAACACATTTTACTGCAAATTATTGCCTCAAAGTAATGGACTCACTTTGAAGCAATGGAGGTATAGGCACATGATAGGATCTCCTGGCTCTTTCACTTTCCATGCTACTCAATAGCTGTCAGCCTCAGAAAGCAGTAGAAGACGTTTTTGAAGGTGCAGCTGAGATGTCAGCTTGGAGATATTTCCCTGAGAGGTAACATTCTCTGGAGAGTAGAATATTTCCTAAATCGATAACTGTTGTATGGTACTGTATCCCTATTGAGCAGAATACGCAAGTCTTAGTACCAATGGATAGAATTATTAATAGAAGTAGCCTCACTTCCTGACCTATAACTTTTAAGGTCTTTAATTCTAGAGGACCTGGTTTCCCAGAAGAGGAAAGCTTCCAATAAAGGACACCGTTAAAGTCCTATTAAATTTTAAGCAATGGCTAATCCCAGTTATTTCAGCTTCCTGACCCTAGAGAATAGACATCAGGGAAAGGAGTGACCGTATCTGCAGATGCAATCAACCCTGATTCTCAGGAATAAGTAGGGTTGTTATTACACAATAGGGTGGAGAATAATACGATCGACACTCAGGTGCTTGATCAGGGTATCTGTTGGTACTTCCCTTCCCAATTTTGATGGTAAGTAAATAAGTACAGTAACCACAGTCTGATAAGAGCATATTTACCAGAGACTTACATTCATTAGGGCTGAGGGTTGGGTCACCTGACTAAGTAATCCCTGGACCAGCAGAGATACTAGCCAAGGTGAAAGATATCTAGACTGGATGGTAGAGGAGGGAGACAATGAGTACTTACTGCATTCTCAAGAGTAATTTCAATAACTGGGACTATAATTCATTTTACTAATCTTCCTCTTATAAGTTTCCCCAGAAAAAAAATCCAATCAGAATCCTGAGACAGGTTTTACCAATGGGATGAACTTGCTGGATGAAACAAGTATACTCAACTAGTGCAAGGGATGGACTTTAGTGATTGCTGTGGGCAAAGACACTCATTTCTCCAGTTACTAGTAGTGTTGGCTACTAATGGAGATGATTAAAATTGTCCTTAGCTAAAGGAAACTGCCTTGAACAAGATCATACCTCCTCCCTAACCCATAGTCAATAATTGCTCAATGCAAGAATACAAAGTCCTGGTCTCTTTGCCACAGTTCAGAGTAACTCCGAAGGGCCCCAACTCCAGAATTCCCTGTAGGATTGGCTGAGGTTTTTGTTGCAATACCCAATTCTGCTTATCTCATTCCCTTACAAGTGCTGGGGCTAAAAGCAATCCCCAATAAACTTCCCCAGTAAACTTTGCTTCAGAGTCTTTTGCCGGGGAACTGGACTTCAGACACTCTTGTCTGGCCAAACCTACAGAGGTGGGATCAAGAAATCTATAATTCTAATAAACACCAATAGGAGATTCTGGTGCTGTTGGGCCACAGACCACACTTTCAGAAACACGGTATTCAGGAAGCCTGAACTTATGCATTAGCTATAACCTATTATCATGAAAGGAAAGTGTCTGGCATCCTGTTACCAGAATCCGTAGGGCTTCCTACATACCCTTATATTCACTTTCCAGAAGAAAATTTAGGGCCAGTTGGAAGTCCCAGCTTTGGTACTGAAATTAAGCTCATCACTTCTCTGAGAAGAATGTGTCCTATCTGAGCATCAAACTAATCCCATGTCTTCTATGCTTTCTATTACCTTGTTTCTGCTTGCCTAATAACAAAGCTACCTTCTCAAATGGAGGAATTCCATAGTGTCAAAATTTGCATATTATTGTTTATAATCCATCTTCCCTATAACCATTCGCAAGCTAGTGTGATTAAAGCTCCAGGTAAATCAATTAAGCCCATGGTGTAGAAACAGGGGGATGATTATATATTTTCACTTTTTATCTTTCCAATTCACTTTCCCCTCTAGATTGGCAACATCTATTTCCCGAAAGCACTTAAGCTTTACCAGTTTTGGCCTGAGTAATATTTACTGAAACTTGTCTTTCCCACTATTATACCCAAGGTGCTTAATATCAGAGCCTACTGATCTGAATTTGGGTTTATTACTATTATTGTCTTTCCTTACGATTTGGTCTCAGAGAACCTTTTCTTTCCATCCCTCCTTCCTAGGACTCTGATTGCATATATTTGTCAAAATTGAAATGATCTCCATTCTTTCTGATAAAAGCTTAGTAGCTCAAGTTTTTTGTGTAACCCTATGCAAAGGTGGAGAAAAATTAGGTCCACCTTTAATTTCTGGATCCAGGGTATGTCAGTCTGTTAGTGCTGTTATAACTACATACTTTAGACTCGATAATTTATAAAGAACAGAAATTCATTTCTCACAGCTTTGGAGGCTGAAAAGGTAAAGATCAAGGTGCTAGAATTCAGTTTCTGGTGGGGACTTTTGTACAGCATCCTCCCATGGCAGAAATGATGAATCTAGGTTGTATCCTTGCCTGGCGGAAGGCAAAAGGGTATAAAAAGGGAACTAGATAGTTTCCTCTAGCTCTTTTGTAATGTTATTAATTCCACTCAAGAGGGCTCTGCCTTCGTGATTTAGTCACTTCTTAAAGGTCCCACCTCCTAATGCTATCACATTGGAGTTTAAATTTCAACAAGAATTTTGGAGTGGACACAAAGATTTAGACCCATCACACTGGGCTTCTTCAAGGCCTTATCTTCCTAGCATTTTATCCATTCTGAAACAATTGACTATTAAAACAGAAAGTGAGTAACTATGGATTCATTATTGGTTATTCCTTAAATACTCTTTCCAACTCAAGAAGAATGAGATGAGAGAAAAAGAGAAGGTTATCCAGACCACAGAACTCCTATCTACACCACCTTTTACAGGGAAGAGTCCTCTAGATTGGCAACATCAATTTCTTATAATTTTGTCTATTTATTGTCTGTTGTTTCAATCACTTGTTCACTTTAGACAATGACTGTTTCATATATCTTAAGTTGATCAATTCTGTTCTTGCTTTTCTCTGGCTATAGCCCTTGTAGGAACAGCACAGCAGTTAAAAAAAGCAGGCTTTACCAACAGAAAAACTGAATTAAAATCATAATGGTGCCATTGTGGGTAAGTTAACTAGCCTTATTTTCCACATTTCTCAACTGGAAGTATTAATAAGAACATCATGGGATTGTGATAAGAACTAAACAAAATGATGTATACAATGCATATAGCACCAGTGCCTAGCATATTGATGCTTTAATAATTAGTCACTGTTATTGTTACCCTTACAGCATTGTAATCAAGAGAATTTTCTGTCAAAACTATACTAAGTAATAGATGAGAATCATCTGCAAAGAAACTGGATGAGAGCCCTAAAACAATATTAAAAACCATATCAAGAAACTCTGGCTAGAGTGATGTCAGCAAGATGGCAAAATAGAAGTTTCAGCCCTCCTCCCCCCCACACACAAAAATACTGACTTTGACGACCATCCATGAACAAGAGTTCCTTTGTGGGAGCCCAGGAGTCCAGTAGAGAGGTCTCAGAACCTGCACCAGAGGAAGAAACTGAGAATAGATGGATTAAAGATAGTAAGAACAGTTTCACTTTAGGCACATTACCCCTACTCCAAGGCAGCACATTCCAGACAGCCTGCTCAATTCTAGTAGATTGGAAGAAGCTACTTAACCTTAAACATTTTTAGGGCATTGCCCTGGGGAAAATAAATAGGAGGCTCTCAACACCCAGTCTGGCTTTGCATGATTGAGAGAAGTCATACAATCCTAAGACTCCTTCCCCGCCCAAAAGAGAAGAAGAGGAAGGGAGTAGACACATCCACAGAAACACCTAGGATGGGGGTGGGGAACCTGTGGCCTTCAGGCCACATGTGGCCTCCTAGATCCTTGAGTGCAACCTTTAGACCGAATCCAAATTTTACAGAACAAATCCATTTATTTGTATTAATACATTTTTGTTCATATTTTATATTTTTATTTCATTTTTAAAGTGAACATATTGAAAATACCGGAGAATAAAATACGTTTCAATGAAATAATCCTCATACATCAATCAGCATAATTAGAATGTTCATAAGCCATCAAGGCTAAATTGAGGGCTGCTACACTCAAGATTTAGTTCTAATTTCCCCTGCCTGACTGGTGCCACTATTGCGTGAGACTGGCTGGCGAGAATTCATGGGGGTGAGTATGCCAGTCTGTTATCAGCTTTTGACAACAGTGCACTGTTTTCTGTTTGAAGTGGAATTTGTGCATAGTTGCACAGCTCAACAATATCTTTTAATTCTGTCTGTTTAATAGCCTATTATGTCAAGAGAAAGCTAAAGGAAGAAAACAGATTGTTTAATGATGGTTGGGAATTAAATATTATCTTGTTTCTGCTAAAGATAAGATGATTTGCTTACTTTGTGATACTGCAATATCAACATTACAGAAATTCAATGCTCATCAGCATTATAACACTCATAAGGACCACATATATTTTAAATTAGAGGGAGAGGTGCCAAAGGCTGTATTGCAGAAATTAAAAGGTGAAAGTCAATAACAAATACAATTCTTTCAAGCAGCAATAAGACCTGAGAATAATGCCACTGAAGCAACCTATAAAGTAGCTTACATACTCAGGAGAAAAGGGAAGCCATTCGGTGATGTAGAAATTGTGAAAGAATGCATTGTCCAAGTTATAGGATGCTTAGACCCTGATGACAGTTCAAAGTACAAACAACTGCCTCTTTCAAGGAGAACCATAACTGATGCACAGCCTGAATTAGCCTTCAACTTATCAGAACAACATTATGCAATACTGTAAAAGGAAAATATATATTATTCAATCACTTCGGATGAATCAACTGATACTACTGACTCGGCAAAAGTTTTATACTTCATTCAGGTCATAGCAGATTATCTTTGCTATGAAGAGTTACTCGCTTTGGGGACTCTTGTGAACAGAACACGGGGAATAGATATCTTCAGCAACTTTCAAGATAAATGTCATGAAGTTGGACTAACTTTGGTAAATTTAGTGAGTGTATGTACAGATGGTGCACCTTCAATGACAGGAAAACATGAAGGGTTTATCGTACAGATAAACAAAGTATTAACAGATCCAGATGCTCTCATTCTTTTCATTGTATCTTTTATCAGCAAAATATCTGTGCTAAATCTACTATTTTAAGTGACATTTTGCAGCTAGTTATCAGTATTGTTACTTATATTCATGCAAATGCAACATGGCATCCTCATTTGAAGGATGCTGGAGTTGAAGGACAAGGTAGGTGTTCCGTGTGGATTTGCCATATCATTCTAAAGTGTATTGGCTATCACAGGGACAGATAGGTGTTAGCCAAAATTTTATCTCTGCAAGAACAGATATTAATAGTTAAACTTTATGAAGAACAGAATCAGCAATGTGAATTATTGAAAGAAGATTTCTATAGGAATGCAGCATTTCTGTGTAAAATAATGTCAAATCAAAAAAACTTGAATATTTCTTTGCAAGGTAAAACTACGTCTATAAATGATACATGGCAAAAAAAAAAAAAACAAGCATTTCAAAAAAAGTTACCTTTTTTCAAAACAATTCTTCTTCAAAAGGCAATTTTGGATGAATATTTCCCCCTGTTAGCAAAGGTCATTGATGAGCAGGGTGATATATGAGAATCATTTTAAGAATATGCAGGTGTTATAGACCTATTAATTGGAGAATACAATGAAAGATTCTCTGACTTTGAGAACCATGACATTACGCTTAAATTAATATTTCAGCCTTACCTAGCTGATATC
>RJWJ010043577.1:0-12543 GCA_004363605.1 Indri indri | reverse complement strand
CATTCAAGAAACCTCAGATAGATATACTTAAAACTGTACATTATTTTGTAAAAATCTAACTACTATGTACTTAATAATTTCAAAAAATGAAAACTATTTGTTAATTTTAAAGTTAACTAACCTTTTAATGACTTTGTGTCCGCTTTTTGTTGGAAAGCATTTGAATATTTGCTTGCAGCATGGAGGTCCACAGTTCCAGCTGATCCTCTGGAGCTGCCATCCCGAATCCCCGGGCCTCAGCTCAGAACCAGGGCACACACTACCACCTGAGCTCTGCCTCCCCTGTCCCCCCGACTTCTCCTCATGGAAAAATTGTCTTCCATGAAACTTAGGGACCTGGACACACAGCAGGTGAGTGGTGGGCAGTGAGCAAACCCTCATCTGTATTTACAGCCACTCCCCACTGCTTGCATCACCCTCCCTCCATGACCCTCCCGTGGAAAAATTCTCTTCCATGAAACTGGTCTCTGGTGCCAACAAGGTTGGAGACCGCTCCTATAGAGGGTATCAGTCATTTGTGACCTTAAGGGTGTCTTGATGTGGGTTAGGTAGGAGAAATGTAGATTTGCAGCAATAAGTGGTTGAAGAGCAAGAAAGAATTTTTTTAGGCATGTTCCCAAAGGTGTGGGTATTCTATTGCATTTTTCCCTATTTCAATTGGATCTTTCTCAGCATCAGAGAATGACTTTAAAATGTCATCTACTGAGAGCTCAATCAATTCCATCTGTAGTTCTTTAGGTGCCTTGGTGATAGCAACTAGGTGAGGCTGAGATGCTAATTTGAGTGTGATGTCATGATTCTCAATAACGATTCTCACAATGAAAGTGAACCTTTCATTGTATTCTGCAATTAATAGGGCTATAACAGCTGTGTATTCTTCAGACGATTCCCATATATCATCCTGCTCATCAGTGACCTTTGCTAACTGGAGAAGACATTCATCTGAAATTTCCTTTTGAAGAAGTGTTTTGAAAAAAGATAGCTTTTTTTGAAATGCTTGGCTTTTTTGCCACATATCATATACATACGCTTAGTGTTACCTTGCAAAGAAATATTCAAGCCGTTTTGCTTTGACATGGTACCACAAAGAAATGCTGCATTCCTATAGAAATCTTTCAGTAATTCACATTGCTGATTCTGTTCTGCATAAAATTTAATTATCTGGGTTTTTTTCCTCTCTCCCTCCCTAATTATCTGTTCTTGCAGAGATAAAATTTTGGCTAACAACTGTCCCTGCGATAGCCAATGCACTTTAGAATGATACCACAAATCCACACTAAATACATCATCATTCAACTTTAGCATGTTATGAAGCTGCAGGAATGTAATTAATACTGATAACTTCTTGCAAAGTGTCACTTAAAATAGTAGCTTTAGCACAGATTTTCCTGATGTAAGATACGATGAGAAGAAATGAGAGCATCTGGATCTGTTAATACTTTTTGTTTTATCTGTGCAATAAACCCTTCATGTTTTCCTGTCATGGACGGTGCACCATCTGTACATACACTCACTGAATTTACCAACTTCACAACGTTTATTTTGAAAGTTGCTGAGGATATCTATTCCCTGTGTTCTGTTCACAAGAGTGCCCAGAGTGAGTAACTCTTCGTAGCAAAGAAAATCTTCTCTTATGACCCAAATGAAGTATAAAAGCTGCACTGAGTCAGTAGTATTAGGTGACTCATCCAAAGTGATTTAATAATATATATTTTCTTTTTGAAGTGGTGCATGAAATTATTCTGTTAAGTTGAAGGCTAATTCATACTTCCAGTCAGTTAAGGTTCTTCTTGAAAGAGGCAGTTGTTTGTACTTTGAAACATTATTGGGGTCTAAGCATCCTACAACTTTGACAATGCATTCTTTCACAATTTCTACATCACTGAATGGCTTCTCATTTTTCCCTGAGTATATAAGCTACTTTATAAGCTGCTTCAGTGGCAGTATTTCCAGGTCTTGTTGCTGCTTGAAAGAATTGTCTTTGCTTTTGCTTTTCATCTTTTAATTTCTGCAAGACAACCTTTAACACCTTTCCCTCTAATTTAAAATATTTGTGGTCCTTACGAGTATTAATAATGCTGATGAGCACTGAATTTCTTTAATGTTGATATTGCAGTATCAGCAAGCAAACAAATCATCTTATCTTTAGCAGAAACAAGATTTTAAAAATCATTAAAAAATCTGTTTTCTTCCTTCAGCATTCTCTTGGTCTTCTTTGATATGATGGGCTGTTTGTATAAGCAGACAGAATTAAAAAATACTGTCAAGCTGTGCAACTATTCACAAATTCCACTTCAAACAGAAACACTGTGCCCCGCTGTCAAAAGCTGATAACAGACTGGCATATTAGACCTCCATAAATTCTCGCCAACCAGCCTCTTTCGGTAATGGCACCAGTCAGGCAGGGAAAGTTAGAACTAAATGATGAGTGTAGCAGCCATCAATTTAGCCCTTATAGCTTACTAATGTTCTAACTGTGACTGTCAATCTTGGGAGGACTATTTAGTTCGAACTTATTCTTTGGTATTTTAAATATGTTCATTTTAAAAATAATATGAAAGACAAACAAAAATGTATTAATAAAAAGATTTGTTCTCTAAAATTTAGATTCAGTCAAATGGCCCCACTTAAGGACCTAGTAGGCCACATATGGCTTAAGGCCACAGGTTCCCCAACCCTGGTATATTGAATAAACAAGGCTAAAATGAAATCTAATGCTGAGTGCTCCACTATAAATGCTCATTGATGAAGTTAATATCTCACATTGGTTATTTTGTGAATATCCAATCCCCAAATCCTCTCTCTCAAAATTTGAAGCAACTGCTGGTAAGAATGTAAATTGCATATATCTTTGGAAGGCAATCTTACAATATCTTAAAAAATTACAAAAGTACACAACCTTTAGAATTTTTTCTTTTTTTCTTAGTAGAGAAGGGGTCTCACTATGCTGCTCAGGCTGGTCTCAAACTCCTGGCCTCAAGCAATCCTCCCACCTCTGCCTCTCAAAGTGCTAGGATTACAAGCGTAAGCCACTGCACCTGGCACAGAAATTTATCTTATTCCAGGCTGAAGCGCAGTGGCATCATCGTAGCTCACTACCACTTCAAATTCCTGGGCTCAAGCAATCTTCTCACCTCAGCCTCCCAAGTAGCTGGGGCTACAGGCCTACACTACCATGCCCAGCTAATTTTTCTGTTTTGTAAAGACAGGGTCTTCCTCTTGCTCAGGTTGGTCTTGAACTCCTGGCCTCAAGTGATCCTCCTGCCTCAGACTCCCAAAGTGCTAGGATTACAGGCATGAGCCACCATGCCCAGCCAGAAATTTATTTGAATAGATATTATCCCAAATATGCAAAGTCACTTATATATAAGGTTATTAATGCAGCACTGTTTATAAATGCAAACAACTGGGGAAGAAAATCAAAATGTCCTTTAATAAAAGAGTGATGAACAGTACATACATATTCCATAACATTCTGCAGGAATAAAATAAAGATTTTTTTTTTTTTTTGAGACAGAGTCTCACTCTGTGGCCCAGGCTAGAGTGCTGTGGCATCAGCCTAGCTCACAGCAACCTCAAACTCCTGGGCTGAAGCAATCCTCCTGCCTCAGCCTCCCGAGTAGCTGGGACTACAGGCATGCGCCACCATGCCCGGCTAATTTTTATATATATATATATATATATATATATATATTTTTTTTTTTTTTTAGTTGTCCAGCTAATTTCTTTCTATTTTTAATAGAGACAAGGTATCGCTCTTGCTCAGAGCTGGTCTCGAACTCCTGACCTCAAACGATCCACCCGCCTCAGCCTCCCAGAGTGCTAGGATTACAGGCGTGAGCCACTGCACCCGGCCAAGAAATTCTTGATGTACTTAAAAGTTATATTGCTAAGTACAAAAAGCAAGATGCAGAACCATTTCTGTAAAATGGGGGGAAGAATATATACATGTTTGCATATATATATTTTTATGCTTATAAATGCATCATAAGATACACAAAAACTGGTAGTATTAGTTGCCTCTGGAAGAGGTATAGGAATTGACTGGTTTGGGGCTATAGGAGCAGAAAGGAAACTTTATTTTATATTTTTTAAAACTAGAATTATGAACCATTTAAATGTAATATCAACTCAAAAAGCAAATCCAAAAATGTATAAGAATTCTCATTTCACATAAGGAATAACTTCTCATGTCTTTTTTTCTCTAGCCTCAAAAAATACCTATCCCATGTGCTTACTTTGGCAGCACATACACTAAAAAAAAATTCATCTCTAATTTTTAACTGTAGGTTCAGTGCTACCTAAACAAGGTATCTATAAAATATGTGAGTCAAAGATACCTACTATGCTCAGACAGGGACAACATTACTGAAAAAGCAACAACAACAACAAGAAAACACCATACTCACTATGAAGCCTTTGAATTGATTGGTTAAGTAGTGAGTGGTATACCAGTGATTTGGGGTAGAGTCACGATCTTCACCTTTTATTTTCAGAACCCCGTCTCTATTTTAAAAAGAAAAAAAAAAGAGCTAGGCATGGTAGCACACATCTGTAGTCCCCACTTGGCATGCTGAGGAGGGAAGATCGTTTGAGACCAGGAGTTCAAGTACAGCCTAAGCAACATAGCAGAACCCCCATCTCTTCAAACAAACAAACAAACAAAATATACCTTATTTCCTAGGCTTGTCCACTGAAAACTCCAAAAAACAATGACCAGTGACCAACCCACTAAGCAAATAAATACCTCTTGCAACCTGACTATAGTCTCTAAACACAATTTTCCCAGAAAAGGAACCAGGATTTGGGGGGTAATGGCTGATTCATATTTGGGAACGGATATGTAAAAGATCATCTCGGAGCATCATGTCAGACCAGAAAGCAAGGAAGTTATCAAAGACTAACTTGAAGAGGTTGCCGGTTGCCAAAGATGAGACAATGAGACATTAATAAGGATAAGACTGGAACCTGCTGAAACATATTAAATATGCTCAACTGAAGAATTCATAATGACAATTTTTTTTTAAAAAATTGGAGGATGTTAGTGAACAAACTCATCATTTTGAAAATGGTAACAACTGTTAATTAAAAGAAAGACTTGAGCATTTGTCTTGCCTTTCTTGTACAAATGTACCTCAGAGTAACCAAATAGGCGATGGTGGGAAGTATCTCTTTATAAAAGTATTGAAGCTAAAAAAAAAAATTAACAAATGATAGAATTTAAATATCACCATTTTGTAATCTCTTATGAAGTTCAATGAAGTAAGGGATCTAGATAATGATCATCAATGGCTGCTGACATCACGAAAAGGAGACTAACAGACATCACATGTCTCCTGATGGAAGTATACAACACCACATAAAATATTCTAGCCAAAAACATTGAATCAGAACCAGATCAAGTCTCTAGATATAACTGCCAATTTGAAGGAAATATGGGGGACAGAGAAACATGTTAAATGACACCATAATGATGTCAATCAGAAAATCCAGCCAACTCTGGAAAACTCTACTGAAGAAAGAATTACCATTTGATCCAGCAATCCCATTACTAGGCATTTACTCAAAAGAGCAAATGACACTCTATAAAAAAGACACCTGCACCCGAATGTTTATAGCAGCACAATTCACAATTGCAAAGATGTGGAAACAACCCAAGTGTCCATCAATACATGAGTGGATTAATAAAATGTGGTATATGTATACCATGGAGTACTATTCAGCTTTAAGAAACAATGGTGATATAGCACCTCTTGTATTCTCCTGGATAGAGCTGGGACGCATTCTACTAAGTGAAGTATCCCAAGAATGGAAAAACAAGCACCACATGTACTCACCATCAAATTGGTATTAACTGATCAACACATAAGAGCACATATAAGAATAACATTTATTGGATGTCGGGGAGGGGGAGGAGGGGACGGGTATATGCATACACAAAGAGTGCAATGTGCACCATCCGAGGGACAGATGCACTTGAAACTCGGACTTGGGGGGGTGGGGGAGGGTAAGGGCAACATGCGTAACCTAAACATCTGTACCCCCATAATATCCTGAAATAAAAAATAAATAAATAAAATAGCTGAGAAGGGTTAGAAAATCTATGGGCATGGAGCAGAAATAAAGCTGGTCTATAAAAAAGAAAAGAAAAGAAAAGAAATGATCCAGTTTCTTCAACAAACTACAAAGAAAAAGGAGGGAAGATAAATCTTTTACATTAAGAGATGTTGGCTGGGAGTGGTAGCTCACACCTCTAATCCTAGCACTCCGGGAGGCCAAGGTGGGACTGATCGCCTGAGCTCAGGAGGGCAAGAGCCAGACCCGTCTCTACAAAAAATAGAAAAATTAGCCAGGTGTGGTGGTGTATGCCTGTAGTCCCAGCTACTTGGGAGGCTGAGGCAGGGGGATCACTTGAGCCCAGGTGTTTCAGGTTGCAGTGAGCTATGATGACACCCCTGCACTCTACGCTGGGCAACAGAGAAACTGTCTTTAAAAAAAAAAAAAAAAACAGTAGAGCTGGAACGCATTCTATTAAGTGAAGTATCCCAAGAATGGAAAAACAAGTACCACATGTACTCACCATCAAATTGGTATTAACTGATCAACAGGTAAGTGTACATATAAGAATAACATCTATTGGATGTCGGGCAGGGAGGAAGGGGGAGGGGGTATGAGGGGACGGGTATATGCATACACAAAGAGTGCAATGCACACCATCCAAGAGATGGACACGCTTGAAACTCGGACTTGGGGGTGAGGGGGGGCAAGGGCAACATACGTAACCTAAACATCTGTACACCATAATATACTGAAATTAAAAAAAAAAAAACACAGAGAGATGTTAAAGATCTATTGATCGACTACAACAGAATTTATTTGGATCTTATTTTAAACATATGAGCTGCTAAAAAA
The DNA here is from genome assembly GCA_004363605.1 of Indri indri. Taxonomy (NCBI): domain Eukaryota; kingdom Metazoa; phylum Chordata; class Mammalia; order Primates; family Indriidae; genus Indri; species Indri indri. The sequence continues at coordinate 5,631 of RJWJ010043577.1, read as the reverse complement.
AATATGACATAATCAGGGAAACACGAACAATAGATTTTTGGTTTGTTGCGTTTTGGGAGTTTTTGTTTGTTTTTGTATGTGTGTGTGTATGTGTGTGTGACAGAGACCCATTCTGTCGCCCAGGCTGAAGTGCAGTTGCATGATCATAGCTCACTGCAGCCTTGAACTCCTGGGCTCAGGCAATCCTCCTGCCTTATTCTACCAAGTAACTGGGATTACAGGCATGTGCTACCATGCCCATCTATTTTTTTATTTTTCTGTGAAGCAGAGTCTTCCTATGTTGCCCAGATTGGTCTCAAATTCCTGGCCTCAAGCAATACTCCCACCTTGGCATCCCAAAGTGCTAGGATTACAGGCGTGAGCCACCGTGCCCAGTCCCACCATGTCCAGCCAGTAAGGTCCTTTAACACATACAAAAGCCCATAACCGTAGAATGATGCTAAGCCTCCTACTGGTCCCAAGTACCTTATCTGACTCAAGCTGTCTTGAAAAACACTGGGACCTATGGAAAAATGCAATATTCTTCCTTGTCACCCCAAGAGCCACTCTGTACTAAAATTAAGTTTTTACTCTAGTAAAAGCAATACACTATTGTCTTCTTCAAATTTTGCAAGGGTCCCTTTTGTGACATCAAATGATAAGTCTCTAGCAAGTTAAGTCAAGCTAACAAGCTCCAGCTTTTCCTCCTTCCAGAGTTCAAATGGGCATATTTATACTCTGTCATAGAAACAGAATTACATACTAGATTTAAACAAAAATCCTATTAGCTAACTGATTAATGATAAGTACCATGAAGTTATTTCATAAAAATTTCAGCTGTAGTACAAAGAGATTACCCAAAGGAAGAGTCACAAAGCCCAAGAAACAAAGAACCCACTAGCTAACTGGAGACCAATCAAGACCAGTGGAGAATAAGTCTACCGGAATACTTAAAAGTTTTAGAGATGATTTATAGCCCCTTTATCCCTCTTGTAAAAGAAATTGTTAAAAATAAGTGTTTTTTCTCTAATTACAAAAGAAATACCTGTTCTTTATAAATAGAGACAAGCAAAAAGAAAACAAAAAAATCATCCCATAATCTCCTTCCTAACCTTTTGTCTTAGTATAAGTCCTTTGAAGGCAGCTGATTTCTCCAATGTTCCTCTCTTCTAAAACTGTCACAGCGGGAAGGAAAGAAAAGGCGTAAAAAGCACATAGGCTTAATTCAATGACAGTAATATGCAGATTTGCCTTTCAATTTTTTTATGTTTTACCAATTGTATAAATCCAGGGTCAGAATAACCCGTCATAGATTCCATTTTTATGGATTCCTCTTGTTGGTGAATAATTTTTTTTTTATTTTTTCCAGTTCCCTAAAATTTCTTGCTATAGTAGCACAAGGTCATACTTTTCCAATTACCAAATCAGGTAGTAAACACATCATATTCACTCTGTATGTAAAATCTTACTCTATTTTTATCTTAAATTAGTTACTCAAGTAACCATTCCATCTATCTGCCATTTCCTGTGTTGAGGTCCTACCTAGCTATATCAATAGATCTTCACATTTCATGGACAGCTGAATATATATGGAATAACTAATTTCTCCTTAAAATTTCCTACATAAACTCTAGTCTGAATTCACCCACATACAAAACGATTCCAGCATCATAAAATTTTCTCATAAGCACCCAGTGTAAGGCTCACCTGATCTCTGGCTCAGATATATTGCCTCATCCATCCAAGTGAAGTGTTAAGAATTGTATTTATAACTGGGCCTGATAAATTTCACATAAAAGACAAGGAAAATAAAATAAAATAAAAACTTTATTTATCAAGTATACCTTCGAAAGACACTGGAAAAAGGACATGGACATCCTCTAGCAATTCCCATAGTAGGGAAAAAAATTATCTTTCACCACCTTGACCCTAGGCTGTAACAAAGTTTCAGCATAGTCAAATAAATAGTCAAATAAAATTCTCGGAACAGTTCTGACTTTTCACTGGACTCTGTATGTTAATTAAGTAGTTTGGGTGACAGTGAAAAAATTAATTTAGCACTACCTTTCTTCTTCCTGACTCTGAAAAGCTGAATAATGTCTGTCTTAACTATTAAAATCTCCAGAGATTTCAATTCTACAGGAGCTCTACATGGTTCTAAATTTAGCCAAGAAATAGAAATAGTTGGAAGGCATACAATTCACTCTAATATCTGCATTTTTATGTTACCAGGCAGCTCATTTCTTAAGTAATCTTAGAGGAGTCACTAAACCATATAATTAACTGATAGGTTAGTAATGCTGTTAATTAAAGCACTAACTATGATTTCTGGGAATGACTACCTTCCCCCCTCCAAAATAACAATCTATATTTCCTCCACAGGGTTAATATGCAGTATTTGAAATATTTCAACAGAATCTATTTTATTTTTAAATTTTTTTTTAGAAATGGGGTCTTGCTCTGTCACCCAGGCTGGAGAGTAGTGGCGTAATCATAGCTCACTGCAGCCTCAAACTCCTGGGCTCAAGCCATCTCCCACCTCAGCCTCCTCAGTAACTGGGACTACAGACACATGGCACCATGCCTGGCTACACGGAACATGTTAATAGCACATCATCACCTTCCTTATAGCTTATTTATAACTTTTAACATCAAAGGAATATACAGATAGGTTTAATGGGTTTTACCTTCTATGCAAAATGCTTTTGTGGACTAAAATAACATGACTTGTTTCATGAACAGTCCAAGAGGAGTACATTCTCTGTTGGACTAGGGCTGGAGAACCTCTAGGTCCTTAAATGAAGCCATTTAACTGAATCCAAATTTTACAGAACAAATCCCTTTATTTTTATTAATACATTTTTTCATCTTTTATATTATGTTTAAAATGAATATATTTAAAATACCAAAGAGTAAGTTTCAATTAAATAATCCTTCCAAGATTGACCAGCACAATTAGAACATTAGTAAGCCATAAGGGCTAAATCGATGGCTGCTACACTCATGATTAGTTCTAACTTCCCCAGCATGATTGGCGCCACTACCACTGGTTGTCGAGAGTTTATGGAGGTCGAATACCCCAGTCTGTTATCAGCTTTTGACAACGGTGCACTGTGTTTCCGACTGAAGTGGAAATTTGTGAACCAGTTGCACAGGTCAACAGTATTTTTAAATTCTGTCTGCTGGCCGGGCGTGATGGCTCAGGCCTGTAATCTTAGCACTCTGGGAGGCCGAGGCGGGAGGATCGCTTGAGGTTAGGAGGTTAAGACCAGCAAGAGCAAGACCCCATCTCTACTAAAAATAGAAAGAAATTAGCTGGGCAACTAAAAATAGAAAAAATTAGCTAGGCATGGTGGCATATGCCTGTAGTCCCAGCTACTCAAGAAGCTGAGGCAAGAGGATCCCTTGAGCGGAGGAGTTTGAGGTTGCTATGACCTAGGATGACCCCACTGCACTCTAGCCCCAGAAACAAAGCAAGACTCTGCCTCATTAAAAAAAATAAAAAATAAAAAATAAAAAATAAATAAAAATTCTGTCTGCCTACACAAACAGCCCATCATGTCAAAGAAGACCAAGAGAATGCTGGAGGAAGAAAACAGATTTTTTAATGATTTTTAAAATCTTGTTTCTGCTAAAGATAAGATGATTTGCTTGCTTGCTGATACTGCAATATCGACATTAAAGAAATTCAATGCTCATCAGCATTATTAATACTCGTAAGGACCACAAATATTTTAAATTAGAGGGAAAGGTGTTAAAGGTTATCTTGCAGAAATTAAAAGATGAAAAGCAAAAGCAAAGACAATTCTTTCAAGCAGCAACAAGACCTGGAAATACTGCCACTGAAGCAGCTTATAAAGTAGCTTATATACTCAGGGAAAAATGAGAAGCCATTCAGTGATGTAGAAATTGTGAAAGAATGCATTGTCAAAGTTGTAGGATGCTTAGACCCCAATAATGTTTCAAAGTACAAACAACTGCCTCTTTCAAGAAGAACCTTAACTGACTGGAAGTATGAATTAGCCTTCGACTTAACAGAATAATTTCATGCACTACTTCAAACAGAAAATATATATTATTAAATCACTTTGGATGAGTCAACTAATACTACTGACTCAGTGCAGCTTTTATACTTCATTTGGGTCATAAGAGAAGATTTTCTTTGCTACGAAGAGTTACTCACTCTGGGCACTCTTGTGAACAGAACACAGGGAATAGATATCCTCAAAAACTTTCAAGATGAACGTTGTCAGGTTGGACTGAATTTGGTAAATTCACTGAGCGTATGTACAGATGGTGCACCGTCCATGACAGGAAAACATGAAGGGTTTATTGCACAGATAAAAAAAGTATGAACAGATCCAGATGTTCTCATTTCTTCTCATTGTATCTTACATCAGGAAAATCTGTGCTAAAGCTATTTTAAGTGACACTTTGCAAGAAGTTATCAGTATTGTTAACTACATTCCTACAACGCAACACCACATCGTCAGTTTCATAACATACTAAAGTTGAATGATGAGGTATTCAGTGTGGATTTGCGGTATCATTCTAAAGTGCACCGGCTATCGCAGGGGTAGGTGTTAGTCAAAATTTTATCTCTGCAAGAAGAGATAGTTAAATTTTATGTAGAACAGAATCAGCAATGTGAACTATTGAAAGAAGATTTCTATAGGAATGCAGCATTTCCTTATGGTAACACATCAAAGCAAAACGGCTTGAATATTTCTTTGCAAGGTAAAACTAAGCATATGTATGTGATATGTGGCAAAAAAGCCAAGCATTTCAAAAAAAGCTATCTTTTTTCAAAACACTTCTTCAAAAGGAAATTTCAGATGAACATCTTCCCCAGTTAGCAAAGGTGACTGATGAGCAGGATGATATATGGGAATCGTCTGAAGAATACACAGCTGTTATAGCCCTATTAACTGCAGAATACAATGAAAGGTTCACTTTCATTGTGAGAATCATGACATCACACTCAAATTAGCATCTCAGCCTCACCTAGTTGATATCACTAAGGCACCTAAAGAACTACAGATGGAATTGATTGAGCTCTCAGTAGATGACATTTTAAAGTCATTCTTTGATGCTGAGAAAGATCCAATTGAAATAGGGAAATATGCAATAGAATACCCACACCTTTGGGAACATGCCTAAAAAAATTCTTTCTTGCTCTTCAACCACTTATTGCTGCAAATCTACATTTCTCCTACCTAACCCACATCAAGACACCCTTAAAGTCACAAATGACTGATACCCTTTAGAGCAGCAGCAGTCTCCAACCTTGTTGGCACCAGAGACCAGTTTCATGGAAGAGAATTTTTCCACGGGAGGGTCGTGGAGGGAGCAGTGGGGAGTGGCTGTAAATACAGATGAGGGTTTGCTCACTGCCCACCACTCACCTGCTGTGTGTCCAGGTCCCTAAGTTTCATGGAAGACAATTTTTCCATGAGGAGAAGTCGGGGGGACAGGGGAGGCAGAGCTCAGGTGGTAGTGTGTGCCCTGGTTCTGAGCTGAGGCCCGGGGATTCGGGATGGCAGCTCCAGAGGATCAACTGGAACTGTGGACCTCCATGCTGCAAGCAAATATTCAAATGCTTTCCAACAAAAAGCGGACACAAAGTCATTAAAAGGTTAGTTAACTTTAAAA